>CM059213.1:23758720-24008720 GCA_030347435.1 Clarias fuscus
TCTCTCTAGCTCTCCCTTCTCTGCATGCACTTTTTTACTTTGGTAAAATTTACAGTACTGTCCCAACAATTTTTGTAGGATTATAATATCCAACCGTTTTGACTTTGTGGGCACATGTGGCTCGTCTCCACAAGGTAAACTATTTTTCTTTAATAACAAACAAAAACCCTTAAAGAGATGCAAGGTTTTTGTTTGATTACTAAGGTTCAAACCTATCGTATGTGAAGTTTAGGTAGAGACAGCGATGTCGTGAGGTTAGGGAGCGGGTGTGTGAGTGACAAGCAGCCCTTAAAGTACTACGCCTATTGAAAATGGTTGACTTTGTCAAGGTTGGGGGCTCAGTATATTAGGTTTTCAGTGATCAAAAATCTCTAGCACTACCTCTGCTAGAGATTCAGGAGTAGTATCTGTCCCCATAATACTAATACAGTACTTTTTCTCTTTTTTTATACTGATACTGAAACTAAGTATTAACTGCTACTAATATACAATCTATACTGTTTATGTTTTGTTGTGCATTATACTGTAGACTTGAATTAATCTGGTCATTATACTCTAACTATTGAGAGTTTTGTATGTAACCATCCCAGGAGACCAGCAGTTTCTGAAATATTCCATCTGGTACCAACATCCATGCCAGGATAATAGTCACATACAGTAGATCAGACTTTGTCTTCATTCAGCTGTTTGATGTGAACATTACCTTAAGCGCTTGTCCTGTGTCTGCATGATTTTGTGCCTGATTGGGCTGATTGGATAAGGTGCATCTGCCCATCTGTTCCTAATAAAGTGGACAGTAAGTGTATAATAAACATAATAAAATCACCTTTTAACAAAAGCAAAAAATATTTTATATGTAAAATAAGCAGCATGGTGGCGTAGTGGTTAGCACTGTGGCCTCATACCTTGAGGGGCGAGGGTTTAAGTCCCGCCTTGGGTCCTCGTGCACGGAGTTTACATGTTCTCCCCGTGCTTGGTAGGTTGCCTCCCATGGGTGAAAGACACGCATGTTAGTGTTTGCACCCTGATGGATGGATTGGCATGCTCTGTTCCCTACCTTGTGCCCAATTTTTGCCCTCTGTTACAATATATCCACTTTTCTGTTTGTTTGTTTGTTTGTTTGTTTGTTTGTTTTTATCTTTCACTGATATTCTTTTTTGAGATACTTTTCACTGGATCAGCTGCACATTTTTTGTTAATGGTCCATAACTGATATGGAGGGTCCTCACAAAAATAATAGGACGAGGAAGATTTTGTATGTGTGTATGTTTGTGTGCTTGTGCATGTGCATTTGTTGAAAATGCAATAGCCATCTTCTGGAAGCATCCCTGAGCTACCATTTAGAGCTGGTTCTTCAAATCACATGTTTCAACAGTTAGAGCTAAGAAAAGGAAACACATTGGAGGCAATAAAAGAAGAAATAGAATTTCAAGGGAGAAAATTGGAAGCAACTTGGCTTGTTCAGATTGTGATATAAAAAAATAAATTTGGCATGTTTTCCCTTTATTTTAACCATAATCACATGCTTTGTTATTCCGGAGCGGTGTCTGCATTGGATGTTGACATTAATTATCATTATACAGTTTTAAATATTGAAATAAATTTCAAGAGCTACTAATGACCGTGTTAGCAACATGCGCACCCCAGCATGCCTCTCACCCGGGCGCCATAGTGTATTCCAGTGTAGAAGCGAATAATTGGCTCACTTTGTATGTAAGGAATACCACCACCACTTGTTCATGTCTCTCGCTCTGTGAGGCTTGGCCAGAGGAATGAGCCGTCCAAACCCGAGCTGAGAAATGGCAGTGAGCGCTGGTGCAGGGAGGTATGAAGGGACATGGAAACAGGAGGCACACATTCAGAGGGGGGAGAAAGGTGATTTTTTGTTGCTGTAATGGTCATTGTAGCCTGTGCAGGCAGATGAACAGTGGGGAACCTTGTCCTGTAGCCTGTTAGTGCGAATAAAGGATGTGAAGTTCTTTGAATGGGCGAGTCCCTACCTGATACCTCTCCACCCCTCTCTCTCTCTCTCTCTCTCTCTCTCTGACTCTCTCTCTGTCTCTCTGTGTCCGGGCTTATCTTTGTGTTTGTACACTCTGTGCCAAGATTTAATCAATAGCAGCTATGCCTTGCGTGAAGAGAAGGTCAAAGTCAGACTGGAGTGACGGTGATAGGGATGAGACAGAGAGAGAGAGAGAGAGAGAGAGAGAGAGACATATAGGAGGGGAGGGGACAGGAAGGCATCTCTAAAGCAGGGTTGGATATGTGCTTGGGATTTTATGTATTAAAAATCAAAACCTTCTTCTTCAGAAAATTAGTAAAATCAGTAAGATTGGAACAGGATATCTGTGTCCCAAATGCTCTCATAAATTTATTACCGAAGGATAATGACTGATTTTGTTCATTTGTTTTCTCAAAACTCTAAAATCCAATTACTAACTCCTGGGATCATTGTGGTGTTATTTTGCTGTACCTTGCCTTGTTTCTAGTCTTTTGCTTCCTTCTTTGAATTCAGACGCTGCTTTAGAATCTGTCGGCATAATTCTGCTGTCCTTACCCGAAAACAGCTTTTAGATGACTTGTGCCAGTGTGTGTGTGTGTGTGTGTGTGTGTGTGTGTGTGTGTGTGTGTGTGTGTGTGTGTGTGTGTGTGTGTGTGTGTGTGTGTGTGTGTGTGTGTGTGTGTGTGAGCATTATTGTGCTCTCCTGGTGTCACACACAAAACCAGTCTTTTCCATTTGCACCTTGCAGTGTGCAGGCCGGTCTCTAACAGATCTGATTCCAGATTGCACTGTGACCCCAGTTTGACTGCTGACCACTTATTTCACATTAGGGAGACCAATAAAGAATTTGATCTGACCCCGTTCTCTTCGGTTCGCCCTTTATCCACACCAATAGGCCCTCCAGGACATCATCCAGGTGCTTTATTGCACATTGAAACTCCTGTATCAGCAGCAGAGCTATCATCCAGCCGATATGGAGAGCCATAATGAGGAGGAGATAGAATGTAGAGAGCGAGGGAATAGGACAGAGTGACAAAAAAAAGAAAGGGTGAAAGAAAAAAGCACGAAACAAAAGACAGAAGAAATAGGCACCATATGGATCATGAGTATCAGTAGACCATGTGTGGTTAAAAGAAAGAAACCCTTTCACCATGTTTCCCCTGTGCAGAGTCTTTGTCTCGTTGGTGCCTCAGATGTCCGCTTGTCCATATCAGTAAGACGCTCTTCAGCTTATGCACCTTGAAATGAGTCAGGTTTGCTAACGCAGAGATAATATTTATTTTCCAGAAATTGAAATGGCTCATACTTGAGGGCTTAGCTTTGTTCCAATATTTTGGGACAGCTCATTAGACGTCTTGCTATTCAAAGAACCTCAGACGGAAAGGGCCAAAGGAGAAAGCGGTACAGACAGGCCTGGCTCTCGGATGACTTAAACAGTGACAGATGTCCTCATCACAGCTGGAATGCTGCAGGAATGGACTGGAATGAGGTCAGAAAATGCATGGTTATTGTAATTCCTTCTGTAATGGGGAGTCATAAAAGCAGAAAAGGAAATAAGGAGCTGCAGAAATACAGAAACCAGAAGCAGCTACATGGTAGATCATTTCCTGAGCCGCAGAGAATGAGAATGAATGAAAAGTTAGTGTACCTCCAAAAGCAGTCAAGCTTGAAATTCACTTTGAGGGCGAAACTTAATTTGTTGTAAATGGGAGGTAGCATTTAGATGTGGTGCATGCAACCAGAGAGAGAGAGAGAGAGAGAGAGAGAGAACAAGCAAGTGTGTGTGTGTGTGTGTGTGTGTGTGTGTGTGTGTGTGTGTGTGTGTGTGTGTGTGTGTGTGTGTCTCAGAAAGATGTAGATAGGCTGGTAGATGTCATAGAAGACTATGCTCTGAGTAGCTCATCTGGGGCAGAAATCAACAGCTACAGTAACTGGCCCTTCTTGCCTGACATCATTATAATGAAACCTTCTCTTTTCTCTTTATGGGTTCTCTGGATCACAGTATCATTTAAAAGGACAAAAGTGAATTCATATAATTTTATAGTGTATTTTTTCAGTTTGTGCTGTGTGTGTGAGAGATTACACAGGGTCACTGTATGTCACTCTGTACTTACCATGTGCACGTTATAGTGAAACTCTAATGGCGTCACATTATTTATCTGATTCATTTAACATTTTAATCACAACATGGTTCAATAAAGTCATGGTTCCTCAGGTAAAGTCCACTGGGGGTCTGAGATTTTATAATTGACTGTTTCTAAATGACGTGACGTGGTGGTGAATATCTGCTAATACTGTATCAATGTTTTTTTTTTTTTAATAGTTTGAATGGTTACACTATTACACACTCATTATCATTAACATTGTTTACTGGAGTAAATAGCACATTTCATAAAACAAGGAATGATAACTGTATAATTCAGATTCATATATATATATATATATACATACATGTATACATACGTGTTGAACATGCTGTCTTTTGACATGTCTTATTCACTGTACAGTACATAGTTTTTTTAAAAAACCATATACAGTATACAGTACCTATCCTTATTACCTAGTGCACCCTCATCCCCATACTGTACATACAGATCCATGCCCTCATGTACCACATTATTATTATTATCATTATTATTATTAATTGTAAATAGCCACTTATTTTACTGGTTGTTAGATGCTAACTGCATTTTATTGGCTTTTAACATGTACTTTGCACAATGACAAGGAAGTTGAATCTAATCTAATCTAAGGATTACACAGCATTATTTTTTTTAATCAATTGTGCAATCAATTTGGCGCATTACTAGGTATTAAGGGATTCTAAGATGTTTATTTTGTATTTATTTTTGTCCATTTCTTTTTTCAGGTTACAGTATATTGTTGCAAATTGTTGAAACATGTTAAACATTAAATCATGTAGAATCGACAGGGTAGTGTCAAAGTTGCTCTTGTCATACTGTTTCAGAAGGTGCAGAATGTGTTTCAGAATGCTGCAGTCTGATGGTGCTCAGATGAGCTGTCGGTGTTTGACTCATATCATTCAGATGTTGTAGTGCTGTGTATCTGTCATCTGTCCTTCAACCGTCTGCATCATTTTACTATCAGCTTAATCAGGCCATCTGCATTAGCAGCAGTGATGTATGTGCCGTGGAAGACACAGAGGAATGAAGTTTAATTAAAGACAAAAGGACCTGTCCCACTAAACACTGAGGAACAAAATGAACTACATTTATGCCACAGCTTTAAGCCATAAATTGAGCTTTAAATAAATAAGAAACTCACAGTAGCTTTTTGTCGCCAAATGAAAATGCATCCTTTTAAACGGAAGATGCCGAAGATACTTCAACACACACACACACACACACACACACACACACACACACACACACACACACACACACACACACACACACACACACACACACACACACACACACACACACACACACACACACACACTGCTTATTTAATTTCCTCCAAAAATGTATCTCATTTGGCTGATACTTTTATTCACAGCATTTTACAGGATTAAAGATTAAGGATGGTAACCCATACACAGAGCAGCCCAAAAGTCTGCTCCTAACTCACATTAAGAAACGTTCAACATTCTTGCATTGAGTGTGCACACTAGTGCCGTGAAATCAGATGTCATCAATTTGGGCATTTGCTGTAATTTATACTTTGGAATATTTTTTTCTACCTATAAATCCAGATTTATAGATCTGCATCACAGATTCGTTGCAGCTCATCCCTGTTGTATTGAATCCAGATGTGGTGACCAGGGAGGTTATTGGAGTACACTCATTTTCATGTTCGAGGAACCAGTTAGAGGCGACTTGTGCCTTGTGAAATGGTGCATTATCATGCTGGTATTAGCCATTATGTGACAGTTAAATTGGCTGTGGCATTTACATGATGCTTAATTGGTATTAAGGGGCCCAATGTGTGCCAAGAATACATTCCCTACACCACCACCACTACCATCAACAGCCGAATCGTTCACACAGCGTGAGTTGGATTCATGTATTCATGCTGTTTTTTGGAAATTCTCACCGTCACATCTGCATGTCGCCTCAGATTTTGAGATTTTACACCGTAGGCAATGTTTTTCTAGTCATTAACTGGTCATTCTCCTCCAACCTCTCTCACCTCCATCTTTCCTCCCTCAAAACTGCCATGTTGTTGTTTTTTTGTTTGTTTGTTTGGTATTTTGTGCGCCATTCTGATTAAGCTCTAGAGATCAACAACTTCTGAAATATTCAAACAGCCCGTGTGTCACCAGCGACCATGCCATGATAAACTTCTGGTGATCCCTGAAGAGGTGGTCTTTTGAATTAACGCACCAAATTTAATAATGTGCAAGCGTAAGATTTGTAATAATTCTCCTTGGCCTTACTATGAAAAATTCCAAAAGAAAAAAACGTAGCATGGGGAGATGTTGAAACAGAAACTTAATACTAAATATTATTCACAGTTGAGCTGGGCAGCTTGCTTGGGGACAAGCTCAGGCAGTTTAGCAACAACATCCAGATGTATACTTGATTTGACGCGTGAATTATTGTCGGAAGACTGAATTGCATTCACAGTGCTAGTGAAATTAGGGTTTTTTTTTTTTTTTTTCAGTCACCAAACTGCAGCTGCAGCTTAAATAGTGCTTAGTGGTAGTCTGGTGTAGATGTAGGGCATGGTGTTTACTACAACAAGGGATAGTCTGTGTGTGTGTGTGTGTGTGTGTGTGTGTGTGTGTGTGTGTGTGTGTGTGTGTGTGTGTGTGTGTGTGTGTGTGTGTCTGTGTGTCTGTGTGTCTGTGTGTCTGTGTGTGTGTCTGGACAATGAAGGTAAGCAGTAGAGGAGTGGTGTTTCTGGAGCAGAGCATCCCTGGATCTTGTTCCTCCCACCTCGGACACACTTCACGTCTCCTACCTTTAACTCCTGCCACCTCTCAGCTCACCCAGCCAGTATACACCGCAGCTGCAGTCTTCTGATAACACCAGATTCGCACACGCACACACACACACACACACACACACACACACACACACACACACACACACACACTCACCCACTCACTCACTCACACACACACACACACACACACACACACACACACACACACACACACACACACACACACACACACACACACACACACACACACACACACACACACACACACACACACACACACACACACACACACACACAAACCGCAGTTCTCACATTCCTCAAGCGTCCCCACTGAAACATACAAACACCTCCCTCACCCAAACAACCTTGCTGCCCGCTCAAGACCTTTCTTCCTCAGGACCACACAACTTTATACCTAGTGGATATAAGCAACTCCATTTTTTTTTCTTACACTATTCTGTTCTTTTTCCCTCCATTACACACAAATCCTCCTCCCCCACCTGGACTCATGCATGCATCTGCGCTCTCACACACACGTACAGAGAGACAGCCAGAGATGGATGCTGGCAGGTTTTCTGTTTGAAGGCACAATGTTGTTCGTGTGCAGAATGCCCACACCTGTATATTGTGATGTAGTGGTCCTATTCAGCCAGTCGATTGCCTGTAACAGCAGTCTGGGCCAGCCGGCAGAATTGAAAGGGATGGCCAGCCTGCTTTTCATTAGGAGCAGAAACAGGTTGCAGGGGCTGGAGGGGTCCAGAGGGGAGGGATGAGACCCCACAGTGAAGAGAGAAAGGTTATTCCCATCGATTTGGGGACTAGGCACCTGGGCTCGTGAGCAGGTGGGCTTTTATATATCGCACTGCTTTTTGCAGTGCTCTCATACACATATAAACACACATACACACACACACTATAAGAAATAAAACAATTAATTACATTAGAATACAAAAAGCAATCCTGCGTTTATCTATTTATTTATTTATTCACATATGTCTGGACCAGTAACCTGTGGGTTTCAGCCTCTCATTCTGTTTGTTGTTGTTGCTGTTTGTTTGTTTGTTTGTTTGTTTGTTTGTTAAAATAATATAGAAAAAATATATAGTATTCACTACATTTGACATATCAAAGGGTAAATAAATAAATAAAATTAATTAAATGTAAAAAAAAAAAATATCACTTATTAAATGGGAAAATAAATGAGAAAAGAAGTATCAATAAAAATGTTAATGAGGGAAAAATCTGCATATGAGCATATATTTATAAGCGTAACCTATGTTAGTTTTTTATGTGCGTTTTTGTTTTTCTACAGCTATGTGCATATTTATTCGTATATCTAGTAATCACTCTGGTACTGTTTAGGACCCGCCACTTACAGCACAGTATACGTTCCATTATGTGAGAGGTAAATTTGCATGAAGCAAATTCAAGTGAAAGCAAAAAGGAAGCTTTTGCTCCTCCAGTATTGTGTATGTGTATGAATTAGAGTTGCCATGTTTATCTTTCTTCACATCCACCCTGTATTTGCCTCACTGTTTGTGCTGACGTCAGTCTCGGACGCTCCCGTCCAAAGTGAACTTGTTCTGCAGTTCAGGATTGCTCTGCTCCCTCCGTGACAGCATTACAAAACAACGCATGCAGAGCTCTCTTCTAAGCATCATAATAAAAGCTAAGTGCGTTAAGCCTGTCCCCATATAACTGGATTATGATAAAAACAAATTACCCGTGTCAGACTCACAGACAGCCTGTGTTTTGAAACTCGGACCTGTCGCCGGTAATAAAGTTTACGCCAGTCAAGAGAGCGGATTTTAAATAATGGAGGATTAGCCAATGAGTGATGGAGATGTCCGGTCCTCAGACCTGTCCCCTGGTTCCCATAGCAACTCCGCCAAGACATGAAGGTTTAAGCTTTCTGTCACTTAGTTTTTCGATTATGAATTGGCGACGTATAAATTTTGTTCCCATGAAGGCGCCTTCAGAGGATCGGTCTTCACATTCTCCCTCAGTGCCTCAAAGGAGAGGGAAAGAAGGAGAAAAATAACACACTCAACCCTAAACATAAGGAAGGATATGACGGATGTCCGCTGACGTTTTCTTTTGTGTGTGTGTGTGTGTGTGTGTGTGTTTGTGCGTGCGTCTTCTCTCTACTGCTTTATAAGCGGTAGAAGGTACAGATAAATATCTCTGTAAATGACTGGGAGTGCATGTATATATTTAACAGTGTTTGTGATAGAGAATGTGTATATGTGTATGTGTGTTTGTACTTGGCTTTGGAGTGTATTGTAGAGGCCACTTGAAAAGGCAATAACCTTTGCTAAGGGCATGGGTGTCAGATCTAGCCTCCCATAGCTGCCATTGTGAGGCCGTCAACCTGCCACCTTGTGATTTGAAACCTTCCCCTTTCAGACACAAAGGACACTTCTCCTTCTATCCAGCCACCTTGCCTCTCCTTTCAACCACCATCTCTCGCTTTTCACAAGCTGCCCTTCCTTTTGAGCCGCAGGATCAATAGCTGGTTTTGTCTCTTTCGGCTCAGTGCAAGAGCTGTTTTTAAATGAGATGCAGTGAAACACTGTATAAATATCCTTCCTCTATGTCACCAAACCCTGTTCCCGAAAAAAAGAGCGTTCCACAGGAGACCACTTTCCTTGTCATTTTTGTCTTGCAAGACTTCCTGTAGTCGTTATCAGGAATAGAGAAGATGTGTTAGCCTGGACATGCGGTTCTGTTCCGCCACACGTGTAATTAAAGCGCTGCCATTATTGTGCGTAATGCACTAATGAAGGGGCTAAGCACCTAGCAAACCTAATTAAATAGTTAAAGAGACAGCACAGGGCCAATTTTACCGAAGTGACTACAAGGAGTAACCAGTCAGTGGAGGAAGGTGAGGAGGGATCACACCATCTAGGCCAGGAATTATCATTAAAAATCTCCACCCAGCAAACATGTTGATCAGAGTGAAGGAGGGAAGTTTGAGGTCTGGTGGATTCTGTTCTTAGTTTTCTTTCCATGTCTGTCTATATCTGTCCCTGTCTCTCTCTCTCTGTCTCAGTGGATTGATCTTAATCAGTGTATCTGGAATGGCTGATAGCACTTACCTGCCCTTCTCCCACCCGAAAGTCAAAATGTTGTATAATTCAATTTAGTAGGAAAAAAAAAATAGCTTGGCACACACAAAGTGAGAGAAGGTGAAAGGGACAATGGTTTAAAAAAAGGAATTAAAATAAAGATTTTTATTCCCATTAGCCACTGGACAACCCGAGGCATAGCGATGCTTGTCGCTGCATTGTGGGTGAGCCGTGAATATGGATCTCTGGTGAAAACTCTAATGAATTAGTGCCACCTCTGGTCTCTAGATCATTTCTGTCAGATATACGCAGAGTGATTTTGGACACTATAGGTAAATAGAGCTTTAACAAACTTAACACTGCTGGAGAGAAGAAATCTCTCATGGCTCGGTGTTTCTAGGTATATCGGCGTTAAAACATTAGCAGTTATTCTTTAGGAACAGCAGCGTTGAAGATGACTCCTTGTTTCGCAGCCTTCTGGTCAGACACACTCAAGAACCGCTAACTACTGTCCATGAGAAAACTTTACTTATTTTGACAAGATGTTCTTGCCTTCAGAACATTCCTTCTAATAGTTTCCTTTCTCTTCTTCCACCTCATTAAACGCAAACAATTACCTGCGTACAGACACCATTCAGCAGGCTACTTTAATGAAAATAGAATCGAGAGAGAGAGAGAGAGAGATGATTTTGCTGTACATGTGTCTTGTGAGTTGTTTGTGCATGTTTGTGTGTCTTTGATAGTTTCCACACGTTTCCTAAATTACACCATCGCTATCCACAGTTAATAGAGTAGAATTTTGTCTCTTGCTCAGACACTTCAGTAACAATCACACAAACAGTCCTTTTAGATTAGCTATCTCTATTTCAGCAGCACTGAGAACAAAAAAGACGCACTTAATGTCTAAAGGGAATTTATTATATTACTTCTTAAAAAGTTAACATAAGTCTCCAAAATGAGTCTGTTAATGTTCCAGCTGAAATACCTGCCAGTTCATGCACTCTGGCATGCCTGAAATTTCCTCTGTTTTACTTGTCTTCCAAACACACTGTTATAGTGTGTGTGGACTTAAATGCAAATGAGCTACTGCCCTCTTATACCCCTTGCAGAAGTGCATTTTTCTAGCCAATCAAAAAGCAGGAAATTCGTCTTCCTTTAAACAACCCATTTAAGTCACTTGAGTCTTTCATTGTTTTCAGGCATTTCTTTCCCCTATGGGTTATCGGGTACAAAACAAATTATGCCAGAAAAGCTTAGTTACAGGTTGCTTAATCTACACTAACTTTATCCAGGGGAACTTTGATGTGACATGATGTTTGGTCTTTTGGAGGCAATGAAAAACCAGTAGGGCTCCCTTGTGGCCCATGCGTAGCTGAGAGTCAAGGGAACAAAGTTGCTAATCTTGAATGTTTGTGTGCTCATTGCAGAAGGGGGCAAATAGTACTTTCCTCTGAGAGTGTTCTGCTACTTCGTGACACAGGAGTTTGAAAAGAGACAACTGTCTGGCTTCATGTGTCTCTCAGGAGACGCATGTTGATCAACAGCTATTTTCTTCCTTATAGTTATAGATAGCTTATTATTATGAGAAATAATATAAGGCCATGGACAGAACTCTAAACTGGACAGATACTTGTTATTTTTGTAAAATTAGTATAAAGTAATTTTATACATTTTGCTTCTAACCCCATCACCTAGTCAACTCTAACCATCTGTGTGCGGTGCAATGTAGATGTTGTGTGTATTTAATTGATTGAAAATATATTATTCAGAAGCCAGTTGTTCTCTGGATCTGGGGACGTCCAGGGTTTGTGAAGTTGCAAGTGGGTTTGCTGTGAAGTTACTGTACGTAATTTTCAAATTTATATTTTATATTTTAGCACTATAGGGTGCGCAGGGCCCTCTTGTTTTCCTAAGGTTTTTTTCCCCCACGCTTTTGGACTTTTCGGGGGTCATAACATGCTTAAAAACTCATGAAAATTGGCAGACAGGTTGGAATCTGCTGCCATTCGGATGCCTGGGAGTCTGGGCCGGGCGTAGCTCGTGGTCCTCAGGGGCCCTCACGAGAGATGTTGCTACCTAGCTCATACACACTTTCACGTAGGCACACGAAACTAGGTACACATTTTGAGCTCAATGAGCCGAACAACTCTCATGCAGCTGCATGTCCTGGGCTCAACTCAACAGACGGCCGGTTATTTTGGGTCATTCGCAAAAACACACCCGATGGATTTTGATATATTTCTCCTAGGGAATTTATATGATCGCTACCAAACCGTGCCGATGTGATCTAAAGACATTGTGGACGCAAAATTGTGGAGGGATTTTTGATATCTCAAATGGGTCAGCTGTGATAATGTCTTAAACTTACACCAAAAGAATATTAATAACTTTCTGTGTGGCATTATATTGAGTGACATTATATTCAGTGACACGTTCAGTGACATCATAGTGTGACGTTTACTTTCCAGCATCTGCGGCCTGTTGAACACACGTACACATCACAAACATTAACACTCACACACACAAACACAAACACATCTCACACACACGCATACATACGCATGCACACACACACAAAGACACTCATACATCACAAACATGCACACACATTGTACATACACACACATTCCAAATGTTAACACACACATGCACACACGCATACACACACACACACACACACACACACACACATATACACAAACACACTTATATCACAATGTTAACACTCTCACACTCCCACAGACACACTCACGCACATATGGACAAACACACCCATACTCTTGTATATCACACATCACAAATTTTTATGCTCACACACTCACATCTCTGTCTCACACGCCCACACGCAGAAACACACACACCCACACCCACACACTTACAAGTCACATGTCTCATACACACACACTGTCATCGTTGCTTGCAACTATATTTAAATACTGTTCTTATACATATTTAAATAATGGTCATAAAATACATAGAGATCTGAATAGGAGGCACACTACATTAATAGATTCACAAAGTCTTCTAGTTTCTTTGTTTGCTCCCTAATTTAGTCTTCGCCAGTTCTCACACATCAGCCAGGTCTCCGTATCACACTACCAACCTAGAGGCTGTCTTCCTCCAAGGAACGGGAAGCCAGCCAGCAACACATGTTTTTTGAATTTCGCCGTGAAACACACTAGGAGAAAAGTACTATCACATTTTGCATACATGAGCTCACAGATCCCGTATGGAACTTGCTTGCACTCCCTGTGGCATCAGACTCAATATCTATGGACAATAAGGCAGACTGTTCTCTGTCCTACTGCTTGGGAGTCAGGGCATGTCGCTGAGACTACATGTGTGCATTGGCACAGGAATCCCAAGGGATACAATAACAAAGTTGCACAAGGTTTTTACTTTGTGTGGGTTTGAATTATGCTACTATACTTTGGGAACTAGAGCCCACTAAATTCATTAGAAAATATCACTGCTAGAGAGCCACGGTTGAATCCTTACCTCTGAACAGCTCAGCTGTATTCATGATTCTGCCTCACGTATAAGTTGTTTTATTCAGTCTGCCAGATGAATAAATTTAAATATCAACCTGCATGGTTGACTAGCAAAAATGCATTATGCTGGTCATGCTGTTTTTGACAATGAAAGAATGAATTAATGTAGTATAGTCCTCTCAGAAGTAGCAGTAAAGTAACACTGCTTTAACTTTAAAACCTTTTTTATTTGTACATTATATTGCTTTTTTATTTTCCTGACCTTCCTACATATTTTGATCTCTTCTTTTACTCTGTGCCAGTGCTCTGTGGGCTTCTGGTGTGTATGGAGCCAAATTGTTGGTCTTGATTCGCCTGCGTTGTATCAGTAACACACTAACGTCAGTAATTAGCAGCGTAATCAACTTGCAAATTTAAGCACTGTTCACTGTCACGCCCCGTTCTGCTCCAGCAAGGACAAGCAGCCACTGCAGTGCCACTTCCCTGTGTTTCCTCTCCTCCTCTCCTTTCGGGGAGAACAGGGTTCTCACCTTACCTCCCTCTTATCCCTGTTTCACCTACACTCCTGACTCCTCTTGTCTCTTCTCCTCTTTTCTGCTCTTCCGTTCCGTCCTTACTCAAGCTCTCCACCTTGTTCAGTATGCATCTCATGTGGCTTGGGGGAAATCCAGTCATTAGAAAGTATGCCCTGTCCTGACAGGGAGGGAAGATCAAATGAGCTGTTTAAAGATTTATTCAAAAAGCCGAGCTGTATATGCAAAATAAAGCTATAGGACGCATAATCACACAAGCTGAGGCAATAAAACCAGTGACCCCGGCATGACCACAGGGTTATCAGCTACCGTGGAGGAGAGTGTGTCAAAGAAAACTAATTTTACTTCATGGTAAATCATTTAATTTTGCAATCTTTCAACTTGCAATGCTATACGTTGTAATCTTTCTTACATATTCCATATGTGTATAATGTGTGCCACACTTCTACTGATTATATTTGCATTGCAACACACAGTACTTTCCATGTGCAATCAGTCAGATAACAAGTTCACAGCTGGGTAAAGACACATATTATTCACCAAGGATGAATCACGTTACTATTTTTCACAAGCTTTGAACCAAATTAAGACAATAAATGTTACATGGTGCGGTATGGAGAGCCGCACCACGAGATGTTTAGATGTTTATAGGAGCCCTAACGCAGGACTTCTGAGGGGGTGAATGAAACAGGAGTTTGTGCGAGTGCTTATGATGCGCACGGGAAGATCCTCCCGTTTAGAGATGGTGTGGGATTATTAATTAGAAATTTAAAAGGAAATAAAAGAAAACTGAAAACACAAAATAAACAGAGCTCTGGCGTCTACGCGAGAACGGACGCGGCTCTGAAACTAAAATAAAAACTATATCCTCTCAGGGACTTTGCCCTTACCGAGGATTGATGAGAAAGAGAGTTTGTGTGTTTTGTGATTTGCACTGTTCACATAAACTGTGCACACACCCTGGACTGTCATGTGCTGCTCTCTCTCGCTCTCTCTCTCTCTCACACACCGGCATCTTAGACAGACGGAGGCCGGGACTTTGCGTCTGTCTCTAAACAGCGAACTTTGTCTGTTTGTCTGTTTGTCTTTTTTTCTTTCTTTTTCTTTTCTATCTTCCTTTGTTTTCTTTGGCCCTGATACCTTACCGGTGCTATCTAAATGATCTCACGAAGTCAGGACCCTTAAATAAACACTCCACCAGGTGATGTGCGTTCACGCTGATTGCGGCGTTGCCTGGCAACCATGTGTATAAATGGCCACGCCTTTGCCTGTTCAGAACGCCTGCTGATCTGCTCGTTCCAAACGGCGCAAAGCATTTTTACGCGGTTCTGCCCCTCATGAGACCCGCGTTGTTAAAATTAAGACAAGTAATGTCTTTCGGCAAGACAAACGTATTACTGAATGCATTTCTGGAATAAAGAGATTGCCAGGGCAACTAGCAGTTCAGGACCATTATACACTGCCTGGGACAAAAAGAAAAGCTGTAGTTTCAGAAGGGTCAAATTATTGGCCTGCATCAAGAAAAGACAACATCTAAGGAGATTTAATTACAGTATCTAAAACCTGGAAGGATGGTGCTGAAACATCAACTTCGTGGGGAAAAATGTTTGGAACAACTTGAGTGCAGATCGACCCTATTCCAGAGTGATGGGTGCCTCAGGGTAGGAAGGGAAGCATTTGAAGCGATGCACCCATCATGCATAGTGCCACAATACAAGAGTCTGCAGTGTTATGATATGGGGTTGCTTCAGTTGGTAGACTCAGCAGCATCATGTAGCAAAAGATGACGTCAGCTGATGACCTGAATATACTGAAAGACCTGGTTATACCATCTTTGGATTTTCTATTCCAGACTCAAAATGTGAAAGAGTAGTTTTCTATGAGCATTTTTCACAGAAGTTGGCCACCACTGTGTGCGCCATAATCAGAGCTAAAGGTGGTGTCACGAGGCAGAGTATTATAAATGTATTATAACAATACACCTTTTAAGCAACTTTGCTTAAGTCTTGAGCAACACGAGAGACAATTGCAACATTCACAGTGATGACCGTAAAAAGCAGCTATCATCTTACTTTTTTATTCGAAACAACATAATTACAATATAGAAGAAGTGACTGGATTGACTTTGTTGGCTGGTCTGATTAGCAAGACATGTATTGAAAATCAAATCAGTTCTAAAATCAATTTCTCTCCCTAAAAATTGCAGTCTGTTCAGATGTTCTTTTTAAAAAGGCATGTATGTCATACTGTATGTTTATGCATAGCCAATCAGCCATGAACAATAGTAGACACAGCGACAAGTATAATTAGCTTTGATTAGTGCTGATGTTAATCTAGAAACGTCTTTACAGAACTTTTGGGTAAATGAAAAGGCACAGTCGTAGAGTTCTGTTTGCTAAAACGTTCAGTACTTTGGGTAATGAGAAATAAACACCCCTTAGTTAATCACTCTCATCATAAATTGAACCATGTGTGTTGGGAGTAAGGGAAAGCGTTGAGAATTTCCTTTGGGTGCCTAAAACTGGTGTCAGGAACCTCTGATTGATTGATTTCTAGTGTAGAGTTTAGTTTCTGCTTGGGAAATGAATTTCATTAGATGCAGTCAAAGCATGATTAATATTAAATTGACTGTCATTGCTGTACAGCAATAAGAGTGATTTACTTCGATTCAATACATACAAACACTTATGTGATGTAAAACATCATGTCTGCTTACATCTCCTGGCTGTGTAGAGATGCTGATGCTATGTACCGACATTTAAAATATAACTAGAGCTGTTTTGGGGCTATTGCAGAACTTGTTTATTCGCCTATAAGGAGAGTCAGGTGTGTGTGAGAGAGGACGTATCTTACATTTGACCTACATATTTAGAGTTCACCTACGACACGCGGTGCACATTCCAGGGTCCGTCTGCTGCACCGTGCTCCCTTTCTTCTGCTGTAATACGATTTGTCCTGGCTATTGATACGCTCAAGCCCTCCCCTGATCCCCCTGTTTTTCTCACCTCCCCCCTCCCAATTTTCACACTAACACAATTAGCATCTCGTCAATAATGCTCAGCATTTCATTTTGCTGCTTTAATTAACAAATTCAATTTGCTCGAACCGCTGTGAAAACAAATTAAAAGCATGCAAAATGAAGGCGTGCAGCTCAGAGGATGTGGCTAAGGTGATTACAGATGCTTCAAATTACTGTTTTCTTGTTTATTTTGTCATGGGAGGGGAATATAATAGGCAGTGTTGGTGTTTAGAGTCTGTAGGCTATGTATTAAGTGCAGTAGTGCTATGAGAAGTCTGTACAGTACGTTTGTGAATACCGCTTGCTCATTTTAACTAGTTAGAATTTCTTCTTCATTTCCATCAAGGTCAAGTCTTCCTCTAGAACTTTCTCTCTCTCTCTCTGTCTTTTATCTCTTTGTATTTAGTTCTCTATCTCTAAATTATATTCCCTCTCATTCTGTATTGTTACCATTTGAATTCACATGCCTGTATGCAATTAGTATGCATGGTGGTGAGAATTATGGAAACATATTACAGACACAAATGAAATTGCTATAAGTTTAGAAATGGAACAATTGTAGAGTGTACATGAGAGATGTGTCCATCTAGCTCTTTTGAATTTTAGCTTTAATTATTCCCATTGTCTTCACTTAAATCTTCCCCAAGAAGAATAGTTTATTAATCTTTTCTGCACATTTTTTTCTTTCTTTTAAATGTTATTATGAGAAATAATAACTGCCTGTATTCTGCTTGTTTATGGGACATCATAAATTGCTTACTGTACTGTGATTTTTTATTAGATAAAAATATATAATAATAATGATAACAAGAGGGCCCTTCACACACTATGACGACATAGGGCTGATGTCATAGTGCTTGGGCCCTAATAATAACATAAATAAATAAATAATAAATAGATAAATTAATAATAATAATAATAATAATAATATACTGCCTTAGTTGTTTTCTTTGCTTGTTGCAGCCCAGTAATTTTCCTCTTCAAAAATGGTGACTTTTTTTTAACCAGGGAGTGTATTATGAGCATAGAATAAATACAAATCTGGTTATATTAAAGATATGAATAAATATGAGGATAAATCTAAACAGATTATCATTTTTTGTGACAGAATTGAATGTGCGTGTGTGTGTGTGTGTGTGTGTGTGTGTGAGAGAGAGAGAGAGAGAGAGAGAGAGAGAGAGAGAGATGCAGGTATTAACATATCTGCCCCACAGCATCTGTTGCTCTGTCACATGTTCTTATCAGTTTCAGCGTATTACGTTTACATGGAACATATAGCCTGTCATTTTCTGTCTTATCTTCCAGAGCAGAAGATACAAACTTCAACATCAAAAGTTTTCATTTTCCGTCCCTTTGTGACTTTTGAAATGCCAAGATTAGTGACAGAGACACACAGCAGGATTATCATTTATATGGCGTATTAAGCCTTAGATTGGTCAGCCTGTTGTCCCTCATTAAAAAAAAAAAATAAATAAAACAGCATGAGTGACATGCCTGCAGCTTACAGGATGGCAGCATTTTTCTGCATTTTTGCTGCTTGGATATGTACATCCTCTCCAGAAACTATTGTGGTCTTGTCCTTTCGGTGTCATTAGTGTTTCACCCATCGAACCGCTTCCTTCACATTCATGAGTTTTTTTTTATGCTGCCAAAGGCAAAGACTGATAACTCAGACAAATCCTGTCAGCATAAATCCAAAGCGTTTCCACATTCAGTCAGTGTTCTCCGGGATAATGACATCCTACAATGCATTCTTCTTACCACAGCTTTAAAATGCCATGCAGCAGGAGAGAAAGAGAGAGAGAGAGAGAGAGAGAGAGGAGACTAGTAAGGAGAACAAGTACTATAGATACGTAAGATACACACATTTGTCATTTGAATAACACGCCTCCCTATTCTTCCTATTCACCTTTTTGCTTTCTTCGGAACATTATATTTGCATCCAGATAATAACTTAGTACCCTTATTGTCTTTAAGGACATATTTGATTGCAGAAGTTCCAGCCCATAAGGTAGTTTGTTGGCAAGACCCCACAGCAGCAGAGAACATGCCCTTTTACGCCTTCCCATGCCTCTCTCAGCAGTGCACTGGGAGTGTGTGTGTGTGTGTGTGTGTGTGTGTGTGTGTGTGTGTGCGTGCGTGCGCGCGCGCGCGCGCGTGTGTGTGTGTGTGTGTGTGTGTGTGTGTGTGTTTATGCCCTCTTCTTAGAGATCAGGCCACTCTGTAGTAATCACTGTACTCCAAATTTAACTCTGCTGCAGAGCCTCTGCTTCTCTGGTCCTTTTTTCCTCAATGTTTTACTCCGACAGCTACAACTTAGCCTGCTTTCCTTCTCTCTTTCTCTTGACTACACAAGTTCACTTTCTCCCTCCCGCTCTAATCATGCACAATTCCCATCTGATTAACCATGATGTCAGGACCGATGGGCTGGCGTGTTGTTTTTGGAAAGCGCTCCCAAATACAGGACTACTTCATGAACTCTTCTGTCCATATCAGCACATGCACGTTCTGTCCTGCGTTAACCCCATCCCCACGGCCTCGGCGACATTCCCCTGCAGCAATCTAAACGGCTGAGGAATTTAAGGCAGTGTGTAGTTCAGAAAGAGGAGTGTGCATGTGGTGAAGGTTCACATAAAGTGGAGCACAGAAGTACACAGAGAAGTGCTTTGTTTGGGATAGGAAAGAGAAAAAAGGGGCAAAAGCCCTGTTTAAGTATTCTTTCGCTTTTTGTTACAGTGCTATGTGCTATCATTGTCTGTTATTTTTGGGACATATTTGTCACAGTGGCTATGTTTAGATTCAAATATTAATCCGCTCTGATTTTTTATTCATTCTCAGTCGACGTGTTATCATCAGTATTGGATGTAACACATTACAAAGTAAGCGTTTGAGTAATTGGATTACTTTTTTGATGTAACGAGTAATCTAATGCATTTTAAGTACTCAACTATTTAGTTATATTTTCAAAAATGTAATCCATTATTCAGACAATTTTTGTCGTCCTACAAGCCCCGCCCCGGATACCCCCCGGCCGTTATTCCTTCTGTTAGTAGTTGAGAGATTATGGGCCTTGATGATGGTATAATAATTATAAAGGTCTTGACTAAAACAACCTCCATGAGGAATCACAAAGGAGTTTTCATTTTCTCCAATGGAAAAGTACTCTAACTAGTTACTTTTATCAGAAAGTAATGCTGTAACTGATTACTATTTAATGACAGTAATTTTGTAATGTAATTAGTTACTTTAAAAAGTGAAGTCCCCCAACACTCAACACTGGTTATCAGCATTGTAAACTCAGGGAAAACGTGCATGTTACATATAATACAGAACAAATGTATTTATACAAGAGAAGCAGCATTTAAGGTCAACTTCTTGTACAGTAAATACTGGGAGCTTGTGCATCCTGTCAGAGTGTAAGAAAGTAGATTCCCACAATTCACCATGTGAGCTGAGGGTTCCGTCTCAAGTCCCCATACTGGTTTGTAAGTTGGAACCATTTTGCACTTCTCCAGTGCAAAAGAGCAGCATGAAGGAACAAAGAACGTCTCACACTGGAACCTTTGTTATATAGCTGCCATGACAATATCTTAAGTTATGTACATCACTGCCATTAAATGCAACCTTCAATCACCTTGTTATTTCATGTTTCAGGGTACATTGTGCACAATTCATTACCATCAGTGACTTAAACAAAGACTTGCCCAACGTTACTCACTCACACACTCATTCTCTATAACACTTATCCTATACAGGGTCACTGGAAGCTTGGAGTCTATCCCACTTACTAAGAGAAAACTCACCAAGCAAGTTGAGAACATACAAACCCCACACACACACAGACCCATTAGTGTAACTCAAATTCTCGACCCTAGAGGTGTGAGGCCACAGTGCTAAGCACTACACCACCATGGCACCTGCCCACCGTTAAATATCTCTACAAGTTTAACACGACTATCATTATTCCTATTATATTTCTATTATAACTTACAAAAAACAAATATAATATTATTAAGTATATTCTTCGCTATTTCTACTGACTTTAAGCCATTTTAAACCCTTGCTTCATTGGCAGATAATTAAACTGTTTTGAAACATTGATATCTAGAAAGAAGCAAAATTATCTGCAAGCAGAATGAGGAAATTGAACTGAAATGAGTATGGCTAGAAGTACGCTTCATAATCTTTTATTTGGCTCATTGTTGGTCTTATAATAGAAAATATTAAATAAATGTGACTATAATCAAGATAATGTAACTTGATAAAACCTAATCTATCCCAGTATAGTTCCATTCTAATCTTTCCTGCAATCCAACCTTACAATTATTATTATTTTGTTTGTTTGTTTAATGTAAACCACGACCAGGTTTTTTTTTTTTTTTGTCCCTAGCATGCATTGTGACACAAATGCACATGCATACAGAGTGTATGCAATCTTTGTGATTGTGACCACATTCAACGGTTACCATGGTGACGCTTCTGTTTGACAGATTGTTACATATGTTAAATCATTTGAAAATTTAGTTTACTCTATACTCTATTCAAACTGAGATGTTCCTTTTCTATTATGATTATTAAGAGCATAAAGAAGAGACGTTGTCTGTGGGAATTCTACACACATTCATTTAAGAACAGCACTTGCACATTGACTGGGAGTTATAGCTACATCCCCCATACACTCATGACCTTCCTTCCTTCCACATATTTGGTCCATTAAAGGAGTTCCTGGGAGGCCAGAGATTCAGACGTGAAGCAAGCAGTCTGACGATGGCTCTAGCGTACTGAGAAAACAAGCACTGGTTAAACGATGGCATAAGAGCTTTAGTGTAGCAGGGGATTGTATAGAGAAATAAAGGTAGTTTGTACTTTCATAACTAAGTTCTGTTATAGTGAATAACAAGAAATTGCCGGTTTGACTCGAACGCCTAGCATGACATGTAGCATGACTGTTTATAGGAATCATAATCCTCTCACTTAATCTTTTACTTATTCTCTATGTTACTTAACATGTTCAGGGGCACCAGAACCCTAGAGCCTTTTCAAGGGGACTTGGGGTACTAGGCGGGAATTGTTGAATGGTGGGGGGTAATGTGATACATTATAGGTGTTTGGGTTATGATATGGGCAGCAGAGTTCTGGATATGTTGGAGCTTATATATAGGTTTTTGTGGTACGAAGACAGGAAATGTTACAGAATTAGAAGTAACATAACATTGTTTATATGAGAGTCAAAGGACAAAGTGCTATCAAAGATGGAACCCAGGTTCTTGACCCGAGGAGGGAGAAACTGAGGAACTATCGATGCAGAGTGAGAAACTGTTGGACTTGGATAGGAGTGGATTTTGAACAGCATTCTTATTGCTGTTAAGTTTGAGAAAGTTGCAGGAAAACCAAGTGTGTATTTAATTTAAGCAGTTGATGACACAGGAGAGTGGGAGAGCAGATTCAGACTTTATGAATTTTATAAAGATGTGACTCAGAGGGAGAAGATAGATGAGGAACAGAAGGGGGCCAAGGACAGAGCCTTGGTGAATACCACCGCTGACTTGGAAAGGCTGAGAACGAAATTTTTTTAATTGCACAAACTGGGTACAGTCAGAGAGGTATTAAGTGAACCAGGCAAGAAGGATGTCAGTGATGCCAATAGGTTTAGTAGAATAGTGTGTGTGAGATAGTGTCGTAGGCTGTGGACTATAGGAATTAGCATGCCTTTGGACTGTAGGAATTAGCTTGTCTTTGGACTGTAGGAAGTACCCAGGTGAGAGGCCGAGTTCTAATGAATAAATATAATATATGTGTTTCATTAATAATTTTTATGTTAATGTAATGTAGCTTCAGTTTGGGGCGCATCACACCATCCTTTTGCTGATTATTTTCAACTAGAGCACGCCCTGACATGATTTATTACCTTACATGATCCTACTCTTTCATTCAGCCTTCTGCTTTTGTCCTTAATCATGTTTAAAACATTGTTTCCTAGATCTTTGTTGTAATGAGAGCCTTTGGCATTCCCAGTGTTGGGTGTAGATACTTGTGCTGTGTTTGTGTGTTTGTGTGTGTGTGTGTGTGTGTGTGTGTGTGTGTGTGTGTGTGGGTGCGTGTGTGCGTGCGTGTGTGTGTGCACTTCGTTGTTCCTCCTCTCCTTTGCCATCTGATTAGAGAGACGTTTTATTTGATCTGATTAGGAAATGGCTTCTCGTCCTTTAGTCCTCCTCTAGGTCACCTCTGGATCTGAGCTAGACTATGCACTGGGCAGAGCCATGCCACCCACCCACACACACACACACACACACACACACACACACACACATACACACACACACACACACACACACACACACACACACACACACACACACACACACACACACACACACACACACACACACACACACACGCGCCCTCACTGCCACAATTGTGTTGTCTCTTACATTGTGTTGGCCTGAGTAGTGCATTGTGTGTGTTTGTGCATGTCTGAGAGGTCGTTGCAAACAAATCCATCATATACTCTATGTTCCTATAGCGATAAATTGCTTAGTCCTGCTCCTGAGCACACACATCTTCTAAAAATGAAACCAAGCCAGTAAGTGTTAACTCAGACTGTCTGACCTACACAATAGATGGTGTACCAATTGCTTTGCTTTATTTCCTTTAAATTGCTTTTTAGCCGACGAAGGCAGGAAATAAAATGTCTGCGTACTTCAACAGATTATCCTGGCAGGCTCAACCAATTTAGTCCTATCACTTTCTTTAGTTAATCAGAGATATGAACTCCAGAGCACTTCGAGTAATCATTCTTTCATTCACAGACTTTCCTGTTGGCGCAACACGGCTTCCAGCAGCCGGTTTCATAGCAACCGATACGCCGTCCAGGTGCTTTAAGTTTCATCTAAAAGCCAAACATTCAGATTTGCCCTTAAAGCAGTGCACGAGGCTAATTCGAGGTAATGGTTGGAGATGTGCGGTTGTCCCAGAGTGCACTGCTGTTGCGCGCCATGACTCAGCAGTGTGGCTCCGCTTAGCTAGGAGCAAGCAGGAGGTCATTGATCTTTGCATCACATAAATATCAGGTCACTCCTTCAGGACTCCATCAGTGACAGGTCCCTTCGGAGAGCAGATTGCAAGCGAGCCATTTGGTAAGCTATCCGGGCTGTAAAATGATTGATTGATTTTGTGAAGTCAGTGGCATGGTATCGATTTTTGTTTTGGGTCAACGAGGAAAGGAGCCTTGAGGTTGCTGTTATGACAGGCTCTATTACCGCACTGCCTATGAACTGTGCTGTTTGTCCGTAATGCGCCTCCCCGTTGAGCTGATCTATATAGAGGGAATTTTAAAATAACGTAGCTAAAATAACAAGTTTAACTCTGCTCATTCACACATTCTGTCTGTCACCTCTAGTAGGGCAGATTGCTTTTTTTACTTCAGTGTAACCGATCAGTACCAGTGCCTAGACCGTGTACCCGATCAGTACCAGTGCCTATACCGTGGAGCTGTTCCACACTTACCTGCATTTAGTTCGCTTAGCAAAGACATTTGGTATCCAGTACCAAAATACTGATTGTCTGAAACCAAGAAACAGTCGCATCAGAAGCTTGGGGATGACATTATCTTGTTTCCATGACAACAACTCAGGTTATTTGCATGGCTGCTGTTAAAGGCAACCTGAAACTGACCTTTTTTTTACTCACTAGTTATGCCCCTGGCCATTTTTTGCACATTAAATGATTAGCACAGACTTAAAAGACAAATGCAATGACTTTTCTTAGAATATTAGCCAATAATATCAAGTCATGGTTCACCCCATTTTCAGCTAAGACACGGAAACATAATGTGTTTACTAGAAACGCTACATTATGATTTCTAAGAAAAATGAAAAGAATCAGGTTGAAGATTATTATTAATGTACACAAAAATTCATTTTACATTTGAGTATAAACTGCAGAAAACCAAATATTTTCACTGGACAAAGCTTTAAACAGGATTAACAACTAAATGTAAATGTATTGCATGCGTTTGTTGGCTATGACAATGTATTTTGCTGGGCATGTGCGTTCAAAAGGAGTTTGCATGTTCTCCCCGTGCTTGGTGGGTTTCCTTGGGCTACTCCAGTTTCCTCCCACAATTGGATTAGGTTAACTGCCATTCCCAAATTGCCCAAAGTGTGCAAATGAGTGTGTTTGTGAGTGCGTTGCCCTGCGATGGCTTGGCACCTGTCCAAGGTGTACTTCGCCATGTGCCCTGTACACAAGAAAAACGGTATAGAAGATGAAGACGCCTTCATGAAATGTTCACAATGCTTCAAATATCATTATTATTTTCTTTCTTTCTTTTTTATTATTATTATTTTTTACACCATGCATTCCGCTAAACTGTCCGAACTCTGAGCCGGAACAACCTCTGTGTTGATGGAAAAAGGCAAACACACACCTCCTTCCACATTCAGACTCATACTGTATATTCATGACGAACTCATGCCTACTTTCAAATAAAGTGTTTTTATGGCTCTATCTGGAGCCCTAGCACAGATTTCTGCTTTACCACATGCTGTTTTGTTTATGAAATCTACCCTTTACCTCTCCGTCGTCCGTTTTGCTCGTCCTCCCTAATCCTATAATCTTCCACCTCTAGTCCGACTCACTGTCTCTCATAACTCAGTTTGAAAGTCCATCAGTCAGCAAGTGGCATGTTCTGGATGGAAGAATGGATGGATGGAAGGATGGATGGTGTGTGGGTGTGTGTGTGCGCGCGCACAGGCATTTATATGTGTGTGTGTAAGTGTCTGTAGCATAACTCTGCTCAGTGCCTATTAGAGCCTAATGTTCTCTCTACGTCTCTATCTATAGGCTAAAGCTCTTCCTTGCCTTCCAGTTTTATTTAATGATGTCTCAGTGTGAGTGTATCGTATCATATCATATCAGTCTACAGCGTCTGTTCTCAGTGTGTGAGAGAGTTAAAGTGGATGAAGTGGGAGAGAAAGAGAAGGCTATGCAGACAAAGAGATTCAGATCCGGAGTGTTTCTTTAGGCTTGGTCCGCAGGTCTGTTAGACGCTGCCCCACCCAGTGGCATCTGATAGTGTGTGCGTGCGTGCGTGTGTGTGTGTGTGACAGAGTGATGGAGAGGGGTCCTCACTGCTAGCCAGCACTGCCCTTCTAATTGGCCTTTATGAATATTTAATGAAATCAAGATGAAATTCAATCATGGCTTTTAAGTGCTGAATAGGGGAGATGCAGCGTCGGCTATGGGGTTATTAGTTTCTCTGCTCTGAGGCGGACAAGCTGGTCCTGAGCTGCAGCCCTGCGCAGGTGGTCTGGAAGGTGCCTCGGGTCTGACAGGAGCCGCCGCTCTCCTAAGGAATGAATCTTTTATTTTGTTGGGCTTTATTTTTAAACCAGGGCCCTGTGGTCATGCGACAGAGATAGCCAAGGAGTTCTTCCTTTCATTCTTTTTCACTGTGGATGAGAGAAAATCTTCCTCATGCTTTCTGTGAGTCAAATGTGAGAAAGAACCTATTTGCAACATATTGATTGCACAGGGTGTACTTCAGTTGATCTTTACACACTCATGCTAAAGGACTAGAGAGACGCGTTGGAATTTCAATGAGATTTTATGCAACCACATGTGGAAACTGTTCACTCACATCCCCCCCCCCCCAAATATATACAGTAAATGCAGTATATGTACAAGTACTTTAGATATAAATAATTTTAAAACAATCTAGAAATAACATAAAATGCCTTTAGAGTACACTTTTATCCTCAATAAATATATATATTTAAAGAAATGAAAAAAAGAGCATGCTTGCATTTGTCACAAATAAATACAAGTGGAATTTCACATCTGATGTGTGCATTTTATTACCTAACCCGTGTATTTCTCTGTGTGAGTATTGTGTAATTTAATCTGCGTATTTTGTTCTCCAGCCTGTCAAACATGTTAGGCATGAAAACACTAGTCACAACACTAAGCAATAAGTAAACACTTGGGTCGAGCAGCTGCCCCGAAGGATTCGCTTTTGCTTAAAATAACTAAGTTTGAAATATAAAAATGCAGAGAAACATAAGTACACTTCCCATGTTAGTAGATATCTATCGTGAGTTCTCAAGCTAAAATGACTTATCAGACTATTCTAATTCTGTGAGAGTCAGTTGTGTAATTCACTAGCTTTCCACCAAATTAGCAAAAAAAAAGCAAATCTGCATTCTCAGTGCCTGAATTAATGTATTCTCACTCATACCGCTTATCCTGTACAGTGTCCCAGAGAACTCTTGACACTAGACTTGGCGCTCCAGACAGGGTGCCAGTTGATCGCAGGGCACACAAGCACACACACTCACTCCTAACCTGGATTGGTGGCTCAGTGATAGGTTTTTCCCAATGACCAAACCCCCAGTGCCGGTCCCAAAGCCCAGATAAAATGATTACTGCCTCAGGAAGGGCATCCGGTGTAAAACCCGTGCCAGGTTGGATGGTCCGCTGTGTCGACCCCTCGATGGGAGCAGCCGAAAGAACGATTCTGCATTGATGGCTCGGTGGTAGGTTTCTCGTCTGGGTTCAATTCCCACCCAGTGCCCAAACCTGGATGTCTTTGGATTGTGGGAGGAAACCGGAGGACCCAGAGAAAACCCACCAAGCACAGGAAGAACATGCAAACTCCATGCACACAGACCCAGTGTGGGATTTGCTGCCATAATTTATTCTCTCACTCACTCATCATCTATACCGCTTAATTCTGTATTCAGGGTCACGGGAGTGTGGAGCATATCCCAGGAGACTTAGGGCACAAGGCGGGGTACATCCTGGACAGGGTGCAAATTAGGGCTGAAACGATTCCTTGAGTAACTCGAGTAATTTGATTACAAAAAATGAAAAAGACGAGCTTGCCGGACGAGAGCTCCCCGCCACCTTGGAGGGGCTGATCCAACTCGCCCTCCGAATAGACCAATGACTGCTCTCTCGTCCGAGGCCAGCCCCCCGGACCCTGCCACCTGCCACTCTGTCACCATCACCGACCACGCCACGATCTTCCACATTTCTGCCCTACACCCCAGTTCCCGAAGTACGCCGCTTTTCCACCACCACCACTGGACCTGTCGGTTCTCCACCTCCCGCCGTGGTTGACTCCGGAGCCGGGGAACCCATGCATCTAGGACGCGCCTCCTTGACCGCTGCAGAGCGAGAATGGTGATTCAGGGAGGGGCTCTGTGCCTACTGTGGGTCGGCGTCACACAACAGAGCTATCTACCCTCTGCGCTCGGGAAACGCTAACCCTCCACCTCTCTGCCACCACCACCAATGTTTCTCGTCTCACGGTGCAAGTACGCCTCCAGTTTGGACACAAACGGGTCAGAAGATCGATTCATCGATTCCGGTGCCGCTGGCAACTTCATTGACTCTGCCTATGCCAAAGAACTGAGGGTGGAGCTTGAGGCGTTATCCCAGCCTGTTCGGATTACATCTGTCGACGGTCGGCCCCTTTCCTCCAGCCCCATCACTACCCAGACTCAACCAATCACCCTAATCATCGACCAACATCAAGAGCAGATACGGGTTCCATCTCACCCCCATTTCATCTCCTCCTATCATCCTCGGGCACCCGTGGCTTCTACAACATGACCCGCTCATCTCCTGGACACAACATCGAATTCTGCAATGGGGATCGACCTGCACCGAACTTTGCCTGCGGGCTTCGGCTGGGACATGCTCTAGGGAGTCTGAGGCCCCCGAAGTCGACATCAACGCCATCCTTGCCGCCTACCGGGACCTGGCTGAAGCGTTTTGCAAAAGACGAGCCACTCACCTTCCTCCTCATCGCCCCTACGACCTGGCGATTGACCTCCAGCCGGGTTCTGTTCCCCCCCGCGGCCACCTCTACTCGCTCTCCGCCACTGAGACGCAGGCGATGGAGAAGTATGTAACCGACGCCCTCCGCCATGGCACCATCCGGCCCTCCTCCTCGCCTGCTGCCGCGGGGTTCTTTTTTGTGAAGAAAAAAGGCAGCGACTTACGTCCATGTGTCGACTATCGGGGGCTCAACAACATCACAATAAAGAATCGCCATCCATTGCCTTTTACCAACTCTGCCCTGGACGCCCTCTCTGCTGCCACCATTTTTACAAAGTTGGACCTACGGAGCGCCTACAACTTTGTGCGCATCAGAGAGGGCGATGAGTGGAAGACGGCCTGCATCACCCCAACAGGACACTATGAGAGCTTGGTCATTCCATTTGGACTCTGCAACGCCCCCGCCGCCTTCCAACAATTCATTAATGACATCTTCAGAGATATGCTAGGCCGGTGGGCATTTGTGTACCTGGATGACATCCTCATATACTCCCGTACTGCTGAAGAACATGTCCAACACGTCAGGGCGATCCTCAAGAGATTGCTCGCCCATCAACTGTATTGTAAGTTGGAGAAGTGCGCTTTTCACCAGCACTCCACCACGTTCCTGGGTTTTGTTATCACGCCCCAGGGTGTGGCCATGGACCCGCAGAAACTGGAAGTCATTGGCCCCTACCCAAGACCCTCAAGCAACTTCAACGGTTTCTCTGGTTTGCGAATTTCTATCGTCGCTTTATCCGGGACTACAGTACGGTTGCAGCGTCTTTAACTGCCCTGACACGACCATCTTCTCACCCCTTCATCCTCAACTCTGCCGCCATCTCCGCCTTCCAGGAATTGTGTCATCGCTTCACCACCGCACCAATTCTCCTCCATCCAGATGCGAGCAAACCATTCGTTGTGGAGGTGGACGCTTCGGATGTGGGCGCCGGGGCCGTTCTCTCCCAACGAGGTCCAGATCAGAAGCTGCACCCTTGTAGCTTCTTCTCCAGAAAATTTCACCCCACTCAGCAGCGATACGGGGTAGGGGACCGTGAGCTGTTGGCCATAAAGTGGGCTCTGGAGGAATGGCGTCACTGGCTCCAGGGCGCCAGAGAGCCGTTCATCATTTGGACCAACCATCAAAATCTGATCACGATCCGGAACCTAAAACAGCTCAACCCGAGGCAGGCACGGTGAGCATTACAATTTCCATCTGTCGTACCGCCCAGGATCCAAAAACACCAAGGCCGATGCCCTCTCCCGGCAACATGAGGAGGATGCTCCCCGGGCGGACCCCGCGCCTGTCCTCCCGCCGTCAAAGATCATTGCCCCTCTCCGGTGGGACTTGGAAACGAGTGTTCGCCAGGCACAGGCTGCAGAGGTCGAACCGGCAGGTGCGCCACCTGGACGACTCTACGTACCCCGCAACATCAGAACGGAAGTCCTTCAATGGGGCCATTCCTCCCTCCTTTCCGGACACCCGGGTACTCGCCGCACCCTCCAATTTATTCAGCGGGACTTCTGGTGGCCGTCCATGACAAAGGATGTTGAGGAATTCGTCCAGGCGTGCCCAGTGTGTGCCAGGGCCAAAGACACCAACCAACCAACACCGGGGGAACTTCAACCACTCCCGGTTCCTCGCCAGCCCTGGACACACATTGCCGTTGACTTCATCACGGGCCTGCCAGATTCCGAGGGAAAGAACACCATCATGACCATTGTCGACCGATTCTCCAAGGCTGTGCACTTGGTGGCCCTCGCTGGACTCCCGTCAGCTAAAGACACAGCCGAGCTGATACTAGAGCATGTAGTCCGCCTGCATGGGTGCAAGGACATCGTCTCGGACAGAGGGCCCCAGTTCGCTGCCCAGTTCAGGAAAGCCTTCTGCCGTCTGATCAACGCCACCTGCAGTCTCTCCTCTGGATACCACCCTCAGACAAATGGTCAGACGGAAAGGACCAACCAACAACTGGAGCGCTATCTGAGATTCTTCATTGCCGATCGACAGCGCTCCTGGGCCCGCTATCTCATTTGGGCTGAACTCTCCCACAATCTTCACGTCTCATCCACCACCGAGCTAAGCCCATTTGAGGTATGCCACGGTTTTCAGCCTCCGATGTTCGATCACCAAGAACCGGTGGTTGATATACCATCGGCCCAACAGTTGGTCCGTAGGTGCCGGCGGCTGTGGGAACAAGCTAGAGCAGCCATTCGATGTGCCAATACCCGCTGCGCGGCTCAACATCGCCGTCGGCACCCTCCGGGACGATCGTACAATGTAGGTGACAAGGTCTGGTTATCAGCGAAAAATCTGCACCTCCATACAGAATCTCGCAAACTCTCACCCAGGTTCATCGGCCCTTACCGCATAACCCTCCGGATCAACCCTGTCACCTACCGGCTCCAGCTGCCTGCGGCGCTCCGAACCCATCCGGTATTCCACACATCACAACTCAAACCCTTCATCACTTCACCTATGGTTCCCCCCACCCACCCTGCTCCTCCTCCCCATATCATTGACAGTGGTCCCGCCTACACCGTTCGCCGGATCCTTGTCCTCGGGGCAGAGGGCTCAAGTACCTGGTCGATTGGGAAGGTTACGGTCCCGAGGAGCGATCTTGGATTCCGGCTCGGTTCGTCCTAGACCCCGAACTCATCCGGGACTACCGTCGTCGGGTATCCTCCACCCCAGGACCGTCGAGAGTCGGTCCTGGACAGGGGGGTACTGTCATGCACACTCGTAACACGACCGGCACTAGGACCTGGAAGTAATACGGTCGCATTTCAGGAAGCATAAAAGGAAACAAGATGACGCTTCACATTGCTCAGTCATTGAGTCTACCCATGCTGTCTCCGATGCTATCTCCTCCATTTCGTGAGTACTCATCATTTTGGGTTGTATTCCTGATTGAGTGTGTGTTGTTAGAACGCGGGTTTAATTGTGTAAACTATTGCTCTCTACGTGAGAGAGTTCTAATAATAAATCGCGTGGTTATCCTGCCTGCTCGCGCTACTTCCGCGTTTGGGTTTACCATCCACGCTACACGGGCTAACTGCTAGTCTTCTGATCATCCTCCGGTTGCTTTGTGACATCGAGGCAAAATCTTCTGCCTCGAAGCTACTTTTAATTAATTTTAAAAGCTTGCGTTATATTTTTGCGCAATTATTTGTTTGGTGTGACACAGCGCGCTTCCAGATGCAAGCTGCCAGTAAACACAGACGAAGAAGCGCTTATGTCACCCACAGAGCGGAAGGAGACGCAAAGAGTTAGCTGTGTATTGATGTGAGTGAGCGTTCTGTTGCGGGCTGCAAAATGGAAGGGAGCAATAAAAATATATTAAAATTTATTTTAAAGTGTGCCCTAGTTTTTTTGATACTTAAAGTCATTTGAAATACCTTTTTTTTTGTGTCAACTTTTTTGCATCTGAGAAAAGGCTTTAAAATAAAAATGTATGCCACTGTAATGCACTTAATTCATCTCAGTCAACTATAAGCTATTCCTTGTATTGTGAATAATGACAATGTTTATTTTTGATTTGCATTTAAAAAATAAAAGTAGAATTTTCCAAAAAGAAAACCAGTTAATCTTTGTTTCTCTTATATATTTTACATTCCTGTTTAATTAAGCAAAAGTTAATTTTATCTGATTACTCGATTAATCGATTACATTTTTGGTAGAATACTCGATTACTAAAATATTCGATAGCTACAGCCCTAGTGCAAATCCATCGCAGAGCACACATACACTCTACGGCTAATTTGGGCTAATTAACCTAACCTATATGTCTTTGGACTGTGGGAGGAAACGCATCAAGCACGGAAAGAACATGTAAACTTGCACATGCACACAGAGACGGGAATCGAACCTGGCAGCGAATCGAACCCGGGCCCTGGAGGTGCAAGGCGACAGTGCTAAACACTACACCACCGTGCCGCCTAATTTATTCCCTCTCCTATTTAAATTCCTCATATTCTCATACTCTCACTCTCTCTCTGTCCTTATTGGTTGTTGGTTCTTGCGTATCACCGTGGAGTTGGACTTCTTTTGTGTTGAAAGTTGCTGTAGCATGATGACGTTTGACGTATCTTAGTTGGCGTGTAACATATGTGTACAAATTTCTCTCCAGTTCTGACTCAACACCCATGACTCAGTGCTGCGGTTTGTCAGTTACTATTACAGGATTGTCAGGGTGATATTAAGCAGCTCAGGAACATTATAATGCAAAGTATGTGTTTTTTTTTTTTTCACATGACTCATTTTTTTCAACCGAAAATAAGCTGAGAACTGGTCATCTGAGAACGTATCGGTTTTAAATAGAAATGTGTTGAATATTCAACGTAGGAATATTTTTAAATGATTAAAATTAAATTTAAATAAAAGGACTACATTAATGAACAGGAATCCATTTTTTTTTAAATATGCTTTGAATTTATGTGTATTTAAACAATGTCTATTTACCTTTTTTTTTTAAACACAAAAAAGGGGGAATAAAGCCAGGATGAGTGTGTGGTCCTTGAGCTTTAGTGTGTTTGAGTGTGTGCTCAGTAAGCTGCCAGAAAAGGACGTGTAAGATGAGAAGCCCATGAGAGCATGATCTCAGAGTGAGCACTTCCCTCAGACCACTCTCGCATCACAGGGGAGCATCGCAACTCAGGGGAGGGCCGAGCTGGAAATTAGGGAGGGGGTGGAGAACGGGGGGGGGTTGTGGAAAGGGAGGTGTCAGAGTATGGCGGTGGTGTTGACTCACTCTCACAAGGGTTTTCTTCTTAAAACAAGGTGACTAAGGTTGTTGATTTACCTTTCTCTCTCTCTCTCTCTCTCTCTCTCTCTCTCACACACACATGCACAGTCACACTCCCTCTCTAGGGATTATTGCCATCAGACAAACAGAGTCCTGGGAGGACATTGTCAAAGACACTGAGTCTGTGCGTCACTGCTGGGAAAGACGCAAACAACCTAAGTAACTCACAACTAATTTCCTTTACCTCATAACTACATGGTTGCTGTGTGTGTGTGTGTGTGTGTGTGTGCGCGTGTGTGTGCGCGTGTGTGCGTCCATGGTAATCTGTAATTTGTGATAATTTTTGGCGCCTCTACCATAATCTCCGGTCAAAGTCTGCTTGCGTAGTGTAGCCGCTTTGCCCCCTTGTCATGCCCCCCCATTTGCTAATGTACCCTTCTTTGCAATATTCCAGTCAAATCACTTATTCATCTACCTGCTTCCACAGTTTTTTATTTTTAAATAGATAAGCTAAGGTGAAACGACTCAGGTTAATATTTTAATATTGACCTTACATGAATGTGAAATGAGACTCCAAATTGTTGGGTGGATTTTTAACGAACCCCCTCCTTTCTTATGTGCCCACATGCAGGATAATCATCAGCAAATATGAAAAGTAAATTCAGGAGGAAATATTGCAAATGGGCTTTGGGTAGACTGTGCATGAATATTTAATTCGTTCATAAGGAGTGAGGTTTAGTAAATGAAGGGTTTTGCTGGTGAGTTTTTTTTTCTTCTTCTTCTCTCTCTCTCTCTCTCTCTCTCGTCTATCTGCAGACCAGCCATCTTAATTACAGTCGTGCCAGGCTGCAGCCAGCCCAGATTAAGCCGCTATTGGAAAGGTGCGAATCAGTCTGATAAGATTAATGGCGTTTTATGGAGAAAGTTTGGGACGTCTGGCCTATTTGGAGTCTGGGCTAAATGTAGGCCAGCACAAGGAAAGCGAGAAAAAAAAAAGAGAGAAAACTGAGGAACATCAGGGATTATGCATGACTCAGGTAGCTCGGTGACTCAGTTATTATATTGTCAGATAATCAGTAATTTAGAAGAAATGGAGAATTGAGTTATCTGGTTGTGTGTGTGTGTGTGTGTGTGTGTGTGTGTGTGTGCGTGTGTGTGTGTGTGTGTGTGTGGGTGGGTGGGTGGGTGGACTGGAGTGAATATGTGTCAGCATATGGTACTAAGAATAAGGGGAAGCCCTTAGACACTAGGGCATCTTGGGACACTTGTGTCTACTAACCTATCTCTCTCTCCTCTCTCTGTATTTAGGGAATTCCCTGGCACAGAGCTTCATTTGATAAAAATTAATACAATCCTATTTTCATGCCCAGAATTGTCCTCGTAATGTCTCTCTCTCTCACTCTCTCTCTCTCTTTGTGTGTGTGTGTGTGTGTGTGTGTGTGTGTGTGTGTGTGTGTGTGTGTGTGTGTGTGTGTGTGTGTGTGTGTGTGTGTGTGTTCCTGGGAAACACTAAGCATCCCATTCGGGCAGGCTTCAGAGTGACAGTTCGGGTGAGAAAGAGGAGCACAATGCTCTAATTAACCATTATCACAGGAAGAGAATCAGCATTAGGGAAAGCTGCAATGCCTCACTGAGTGTTATTGAAAACTGCTTCACTCGTTTTTTTTTTTTTTTTTCCCTCTAACCTCTTATTTGTATTTTGTCCCATGGCCATTTATTGTGGTGTAAATAAATAAATATATGAACTGATTTCCACTGAATATTTTACTGGTGCTACATAAATAATCTGCCATACTTAAGTGGTCTCTTCTAACTGATTTGATTAAACCTTGTTTTCTTTATTACGCGTTCCTAGACTCAAGCAGTAACACCACACTGTATTAAAGACCTAAACAGATATGAGGAGATATTAAAATTGATATCCCTTATTATTTTATAACATTAAACATTATAGCTTCCCTACATTACAAAGAATTACACCAGTTTTTTTTTGTTTTTTTTTGTGGTTGCTTTCTCTAGTCCAATGTAGCTGATTTAAGTGATCATAGTATAACCACACACACCAGCAGCTGTAACAATCCAAAGCCCTCAGGCCAGCTTGATGTCTCCATGTCCCGATCTGAGTGTTTAAGGCAGAGGCACTACGGGTAGCACCGGCTAGCTCAGGGCAGACTTTTTTCCAAAGGTATCTTTTAACGTCAGTGGATCTAAGCATGGTTGGATTCTAAGAGCTTTTTCCCCTCTAACAGCTATGATGGTCAGAGCTGATTTCCAGGTCTTTCTGAGGTTTCATAAAAGCTGAAGGAAGTTTTGGCATTTGCGTCCTGTTCCTTTGCTCAGTGGCAGTACAAGTAATTGTATTAGACACTTTATGAATACTTACTTCCTGGAGACATCATTTGACTATCTGTCCACGCTACAATGGCTGAGAACGACGTACTAACGATGCTAATTTGCCCATGGCACCATTTTACTCTCTGTGTGCTAGAATCTCGACCGTCCGTGATTAATTCAAATCAGCTCTCACCTGGAGTATTTTGGGCCTCGAAACAAATGAACATTAGCGAAAGAAATCAACAAAAGTGTTTGTGCTACTCCATCTTTCAACAACATCTAAACAACAAACTGATTTATATATCTATAGGTAGTCTTCTCTTCTATCCAGTAACATGTCATTGTTACTGTATGCACGGATGTTGGGACACCTTACCACCTTACCAGGATGACCTTCAAGCCTAGATTTTATTGAGCTTCTTCTTTCACTTTAAATGCTATTTAAAATGCTGTTAGCTGTTCTGAAATATCAGTTTGTCTGAGTAAGAGTGCCTTAAAAATATTAGTTTCAAAAGTGGAGCTCTCTTAGTCCTCTCTTGAATGAGATGCAGAATGCAGCATGTCCAGCAGGGGGAGCCACAGTAATGACACGTTTTATTATTCTGTGTACGAGTAGCACTTATGTGTGATTTGTTCCATCCATATTATATAATAATATTTGGGGGACATTTTACAGGTTTATGGAGGATACTTTTAAATATTTTAATGAAATAGAGTAATTACACAGTTGTCTACAAGGTGTGTGTGTGTGTGTGTGTGTGTAGTCACCTCCCCTTCTATCGCTGAGTGGAACCACTCATGCTTCATGGGAACTTTGGAGGTCAAGCACCCACAGTATTTCACACTGAAACAAATCGCTCCATTTAAACACCTCCCCTAATCGCTGCACGTTGGAACTTTTCCCCCTCTTTTTTTTTTGTTAACATACTTTTGGCACGTTGGTAAGGACGAGCAAAAGAAATTAATTGCATAAGTTCATGCTTATCCTCACACACACACATGCACACAAACACAGAGCATCAGTTTCCACCCAAGCACATGGCTGACATACAGAGTGAGACATACAGAGAGTGAGAGTGTGAAAAGAAGAGGAAGAAAGGTGTTGATTAGTGTCACTCAGATCAGCCTCCAGCTTGATCGCAGATCTAGAGAGAGAAATATATGGGGAGGTGAGAGAGAGAGAGAGAGAGAGAGAGAGAGATCAAGTGTAAGAGGAGAGAGGGAGTGAGGTAGCACCTCATCTAGCCCACTACCTGCTCCTGTCAGTCCAAAGAAAGTGTGAAGTGTTAAAGTGGGCAACCTCTTACACCCTCCATTACTCCATCTGAAGCAGATGCACACAGTTATTATGAAGAAGAAGATGGCAAACCAGACACGAGGAGAGACGACACCAAGCCAGTATTAAATAAATAGACAAAAATAGACAACTCAAAGTTGATTTCTTTGTTTCGCCGTGCGAGATTTGAGCAGCACAGATTTTGGAGGGGAAAAAAAGGAAAAACACATTAAATTTGACTTTCAAATCATTCGAGCTACATTTATTTGTAATTTCAAATCCAATTAAAATATGGTTTCTGGACATGAAACTCTGTTTCATCAGTCACATCAGATTACATGGGCTTTGTTTCTCTATTCCTGAGGGTGCATCGCTTTTGACAATAGAAATATGCAAACAAACACAACAGCATGAATGCAGATCAGGGGAAATCCTCACTTTTCCTCACAACTTTTTGTGTGTCGGATACATTTAGAACTCACTGGTTCTGATATATAACAAGGCCTTGGTCCTGAGGTTGGTGGTCCCTTGCTAATTAGTTTATACTTAAGCAATATCACATTAAAGGTTGTGCTGTTGTACTGAATATAAGCACGACTGTTTTATCCTCAGTGCCTACGAGCACATCATGGTTTGATCATCATGTGTACTGATAGAGTGTGCACAAATTCCATTCCTTATCAACATATTATTTGTTTTGTTATTTAACCAGTTATTTTGCACCGCCATCATTGGCAGATCTAACTACTGTAACTAACTGACCAACAGGGGTGAAAGCAGTTTTAATCTCTTTAAACCAGTATTATGTAGCCAAAAGGTGAGGAGAATAACCCTTGGAAGTGGTGGACATTATGGATTGAATCCCAAATAGCATTAAATGACAATCTAAAGCATGATTTACAGTAGGATGTAAAGGTCCTTGTTCTACACACTAAGTAGTGCTCTTTTGCAATGACTAGGGGTTAGATAGAGAATTAGAATTCAGCCATGTGTTAGAAGTTAGTTAGCTTTGTAGCTAAAGTTAGCCATGAACAGAAGAACACAGATGGTTCAGAGGTAATTTGGAACGACTTGGAAGCAATTATTAAGTAAGCAAAAAGTAGTTTGAGAAGTTAATAACATTATCAGGAGTGTTTTCTTGCTGAAAGTGCTTCTGTGACTGATTTGAATGTGGGTTTTGGCAGGCAGCTGCCCTCCTCTCGTTCCAGTTCTGCGGACCATACCAGCCTACTTTCCCATGCTGGCGACCAACAGTTAGCGTATCTAACGATTGTTAGCGTGCCTGTGGCACGGAGTAATACTTAATGCATAGTTAAACTTCCCAATGTTGTTTTGCTCCATATCACTACTTGTTGAATCGCAGCATCTTATCCACTCAGATTGCTTAGTCATAACTAACTGTTGCATAACCTTCTTCAACCTTGGTATTTGCAATTTATCTGAAAATCGAAGTTAGATTTATTTAAACATGCTCTGCTGTTTGAAAAATAAATGATTTATTTGAATGTCTTCTAAATATTTTAGCCCCTGCTGTCTATGAACATGATTTTGTTCTGGTTGTCTGATGGACTACAGTAGCTCGTGGTGCTTTCACTGCCATGACCTGGGTTTGATTCCTGGTCAGGGAGTGGAAATAAAACTCACCAGATATCCAGGCTCCAGGAAGTAACAATAATGTTACACAATTAGGGCTTATGAGTTTTAATGAAAGAAAACACGGAACCAATTTTATTCTTTTTCATTTAATACATTTTCTTCTACTTCTTCTGTTTTAGCAACAGCGAAAGTTGGACCTCCTCACCATCACTAACCCTGGTGAGTACATGATGTTCCTGTGTTTGTGTGTCCATGTGCTCCTATCCATTTATTTTTGTAATAACCACATTTTATTTGAATTACCCAAGCTATTGAGCTAGTAAGTAAAGAAAGAAGTAATTTAAGAATCTTTCCCCAGTCATACCGAACCACATCATTTAACATCAATGGATCTAAGCATGGTCTCCGGTGTGGTGAGGGGGAACTCATGCTTTTGATGAAGCATCTGGGTGATGGCAGTCAGCATAGTCCGAGCACACAGAGAGACAGATGGGGAAGTCTGGAAGAATGCAGTGCCCATATGTCTAAAATATCTGGCTGCTCTAATGCACTTTGATTAAAATAACATTTATGGAAGGCATGCTGAGTGGGCTAATTTCCAAAGCTTCACATGGCATCTGTTCCCCAAACTGCTTCGACTGTACTGCTGACCTTCACCTGTAAATGCAAAACCACTTTAGAGTTTAGTCTCTTTAATTTTTATATATATATATATATATATATATATAAATAAAACACTTGATTACCTTTTTTTTTTTTGGTTTGGTTTTGTTTTTGGTTTGTTTTCTTTGCTTTTTGTTGCCTTTTTTAAGGTAATCAGTGTGACTAGAAAAACTCTGAACCTCTAAAGAGCTGTTTGGCTTTTTGTATCTGCAGAGTAATCCATCATGTCAGGACTGAATGACTATACTAGCCTACTTCTACCAAATAGCTGATGTAAAACAACCATTAAATGGCTAAACAAGTCTCAGGGCATGAGTTAAATCCCCCAGCATTTTTCAGCTGCATGGGCATTGGTGGCTCAGTGGTACTATAGGTTTATCACCTACCATGCAGAAGGCCCGTGTTTATTTCTCACCCAATACCCAAACCCCAGCCACTGGATGTAGTGCCGGTCCCAAACCCAGATAAAATGGGAGGGTTGCATCAGGAAGGGCAGCCAGCATAAAAACCTGAGTGGATTGTATCTCAACAGGAGCAGCTGAAAGACTAACAACAACATTTAAAACACTAGTTCATAGACCATTGACGAAGGGTTCTAAAGTTATAATGATTAGCCATAACATTAATACCACCATGATATTAGGCAGCAAGTTAACAGGCAGTAAGGCATAAGCTTCTGGGTGAGTTTGACAAGGGCCAAATTGTGCTGCTACAGTACAGTATATGACTGGGTCAGAGCAAGTTCAAAAAAGGAAGTGTTGTACAGTGTTCAACAGAGCGCCCATACTGCCGCCTCTCCACAGGTGAAAGCTGGACGTTGGGCATGGGAACTAAACCCTGGGGCAATGTAAGAAGGTGGCCTGGTCTGATGGATCACATTTTGGTTTACATCCTGGAGACAGTCAAATGTGTGTAACTCACTTGCCTGGAGAGGAAATGGCACAAGGATGCACAATGGGAAGATGTCAAAGCTGGGGAAGGCAGTTTAATGCTCTGGGAAATGTTCTGCTGGGAAATCTTCGATCACACAGTATCCTCTGATGCCACAGTATCCTTCTAATGGCAGTGGTATTTTTCAGTCTTTTTTTAGTAATTCACCCTGCCACTCTGCGAAAAAATACTTCGGGAATGGTTTAAGAAACATGACAGAGAATTTAATGCGTTGGCCTCAGATCTCCCAGTCATCAATTTAGTCAGGAATCTGTGCAATATGCTGGACAATTCCGACCCATAGATGCCCCACTTACAGGGCTTAAGGGATCTGCTGCTAATGACTTGGTACCAGATACCACAGTGCACCTTCAGAGGTCTTCTGGAGTCCAAACCTCAATGGATTAGAACAGTTTTGCTATTACATGGAAGACCAACACAATATTAGGCAGGTGGTTTTAATGTCATAGCCTATATATGACTATGGTGACTAGCCCGTTTTTCTGCTTCCAGCACATTGATTTTGAGAACTAACTTGTTAACAAATAATTAGTGTCATTCACTTCAGCTATCAGTGGTTTTAATGGTAAGCCTATTTTAAATAACTTTTTTTTTTATGAGCATTTTTTTTAATGAGCAATTTGTTATTTAACCCTCTACAATAACATTGGGGCCATGAAGTCTTTTATTCTAACATGTATTCCTTTAAACTTGTCATTAGAATTAATTAGACATTATTTCAACAGTATTTTTTTGTGGTTTTGACTAAACCCATTCAATTCAGGTGACCAATCAAATAGGTAATAAGTATAAAAATTCTATACTAAATCTAATACAAGTCAAGCTGTTACTTGTGATGAAGTCTTAGATGAATGAAGGCGTAAGCTCGATTGACATTATCAGAAAAAATTTTTACGCAAGTAAGATTCCTATAGCATTAAACAAGTAAAATATCTGAATGGTGCAAACATTTTAAAGAAAGTTGTATGACTGTGAATGACAATCCCGGCCAAAGAGGCTCGGAGCAAAACACTGTAGTTCCCGTGAACATTTTAGCGGGTGAAACGCCTGATCCTTGAAAATCGATGGAACCTGATTATCCTCAATATAGAGTAATATCCAAGTAGGAATAAGTATAAGTGTATAACTCGATATCTAAGAATTAGTGCAATGCTGGATAAGTGCCTTAGTATAGATAGTGTAGTATAGTACAGATTACTGGTCAATCAATAGTCCTGGTTTGACTTGAACACCATTTGTAACTTGATAATTGTAGGTCATACTTTGAACCAGTGTAACCGTAAAAACATAGACCTCTGGCTATGCAAGCAATCTGGAATAGACATTTAAAATACACGAATACATGAGGTAAATGTAAAACTAAAGTAACTACCCTTAAAGTACAAAAATAACTCTTAAGATGAGTTCTGTTGGCCTTGAACATAAAACATCTGTTCTTCTGTAGTTTTATCCAACTTTCTAATGCTGGAACAGCACAGTAACATCGTGACAAAAATGCGAATGACTGAAGTGCTCATAAAATGCAGCATGGATTTTTGCAAGGAAAAAGTGCATAAAATCAGCATGGTTTCGAGAAATTCAAGAAACCTCATAATACATAATTAATACACGTTTAGGCTCACATCAAACAAGGAACAGCCTACATTTTTGTAAAAAAAATTAAAAAAAAAGATAACAGGCACATATCATAAAACCGGAGGTAAAACATAAATTGAAAATATAACTCAGTAGTGTCTAAAAACAATTGGAAAGACTTTGCAATAAAAAATCAAAAAGAAAAATTTATGAAATCTGCAAAAAATTCAACAGATGAACTAAAATGGGTAGTGGGCCAGTGGCAAGACTGGGAGGAGACAGAAACAAAGCCAAAACAGTGACACACACAAACATAAGTTAAATTCATAAGTTAAATACCAAAAAACATTGATTACAAATTTATTAAAGCATTTTGCAGAAACAAAACTGTTTATTAACTGCCCTAACATTTGCCCTTAGACCTCCATTACACATTTTTAAATGAGCAGTTTTTTGTTCTATTTCTGTACAGGTAATCTTGTGTAAGTCCTATCTGTGATAATTGCACCTACACTACAAATGCAGTAGACAGAGATTTGATTGAAAAGCATTGCAGACAATTTAAACTCCTTTAAACAGTTTTGCTTACTTTGACACAAGCAATAAATTATTTCAGTGCTACAGATATAAAAAAAAAAATACTGGAAGAAATATACTGGAAGTCATTCCTTTGTGCTATATGACAAGTCTTTTCTTACTCTGTGTATATGCCTGTTTATTAGGTTGTAGAGAAAATGGGTGATGATCTTTTACCTTGTTTGATCTATACCGAGTGTGTGGGAAGCTTCTTCTTTTTTTTTTTTTTTGCAGTTTGGAAAACAGCTGGTGCTCTGAGATGACTCAGGCAGATAAAGCAGTGGCACATAGGACACACTGACCTTCTGTTTGCATATTGTAGTGCGTGTGTGTGTGTGTGTGTGTGTTCATGCACATCTGCTCCGATAGTAAAAATGTATGTAAAAGTGTCTGAAGATCAAGTGATATTCCCTTGTTTGCTTTGGAAGGTCTTTGAGGTTTTCACTCTGCTTACATTGCTTTATTTTCACATATCCCCTGTCTTACCTTATTCCCTGCTCTCACCATAGAGGGGGCTCCAATACCCTGGCCCCTCATTAGCTCCTCCAAGTGAAGTGCACTTCACTGCCAGCCCCCATTTAATTGGACACTTGAGCGGCACGATGTGCATCTAGATCTATTGAAGTCTGACATTTCAAACTGCTGACCTTTCTAGCACACACCGCAGCTAAATAATGATTAGACCTGCACATTGTTCATCCACAAAGCTGGGCCTGCACGAAGCTCTGCATACAGGCCAAAGAAATGGAGAAGAAAAGGTGAAAATTAGACTTAAGCAAGGACCAAAAAAAAAAAATCATTTTTAGCCAAAGTGTAGGTCTGAGAATATTTTGAGGCATTGGTGCTCCCAGCTAGAAAATTGAGTTCAGGCATCTTTTCAGAGGCTATTGTCAATCTATTGATTGAAATGCCCTTTTCATATCGGCAGACTCCACAGTGATACTATGTTACTGTAAAATTACCGTTGCTTGGTTCGTGTTTAGTCTTTCTTGACCTCCTTGCTCACTCTGCACCATTACAGAAAAAAAAGGTCAATTACATTCATGAGTCTTGAAGATATGTGAGAACCTGCTGGCCAGAGCTGAGATAATAGACAACCTCCATATCTCCTCTAATTCTGTATGTTTTTCTCTCTGGGACTTCTCTGAAAACACAAACACACACACACACAGCTCTGTTAATGCATTCGATCTCTCAGAGTTCCTCAGTATTTTCTTTTAATCTGTTGATTTCCACACCCGGCACAGCTCGAGGCGAAACGCCCTTTCCAAACACGGTTAAGTAAAATCCTCTTTGTTTTGTTTTTGCTTCAGTTTATGAAATCTCAGCAAATCTTTCCAGGTATCTTATCTCTCTCTCTCTCTCTCTCTCTCTCTCTCTCTGTCTCTCTGTCACACACACACATACACACACATTTTGTATGTATCTACCAGAATGTTGGCCTGAGGCTGAGAGTTGCAGGGATAGACTCTCTTCCTATCTCAATACCCTGACTTCTGACTGTGTAAAATGCTACATTTTACTATAACCAGCATTGCCTGCTGCCCAAAAACACAGTGAGAAGGGAGAGGAAGATAGATGGCCGATTTAGAATTATATAGGGGCTGACAGGGACGTCAATTACAAACCACTATTAGACCAGTTGTGATGAAATACTATAATTGCCCAAATTATAGCCTTTCCACACCAATTTGCATGGTGTGTATCCAGAGACTTCGTCATTAATGACTTTATAATGCTATGAGGGAAAACAATTGTGTTAAAAAACGTAGCCGAGGGAAAGCGATGTGTGTGCAAGGACGGTGACTGAGAAAGAGAAACAAAGCATCTGGTTATGCCATTGGCCATCTGACTATTTTCCAGCTGATTTTTGCGAAATGCACACAGAGAAGCGTGGCGAAAGCAGTGTGAGCGTGTTAATGAAGAGTAAATCAACACGGTAATGCAGTGTGCTAAGATGTGAGGTGATGTGTGTGTGTGTGTGTGTGCGTGTGTGTAGTGGGACTTGTGGGTGCTCCTGAGAAAATCTGCGTCATTACAGTGTTATTTAAAACATGTCTGGATTCCAGGCCCCGAAGCTTTTCGACGACTGCTGCCACCAGTTTATACCCCAGCCTTGCAAATAACACAATTTCACGCCTTCTTCACATAATCAGCCATGAGCTTTCCATTTGCCATGTGAAAAACAAAACAACAAACACACTAAAGATGCTAAATGAAAATGCATTGTGCAGCTGCTATTAACTTGTCTTTTCCTTTTCAAGAACCCGTGCCTGTGTGGGAGAGAGGAGGAGAAGCAAATATGTGAGAAAATGTAAACAACATTTTAAGGGCCTCTCTAGCATGACAGCCGAGACAATGGTGACAATTTCTTTGTCACCGTGGCCACTGCTGTTGCCGTGCACCAAAAATCCATAAAAAAAAAACACAAAAAAAACACGTAATTTCAGGTTGAGGGGCCTTTTGTTATTTCCTGCTTGAGTGTGTGTAATGAAGGTGGGTGCTGAGGGGGCTTTATAGTGGATTGAGTTAGTGGATGGTAGCAGAGCTAAGGGCAAGATAGAGAGACAGAGCGGGAGGTAGGGATAGATAAAAAGCAAAAGAATGAAGAACATGATGAGGAAAAAGGAGCATCTCTTCTGTTTGAGACTTCATAACCACCAGCCGTCCTCTGTTCACTCTAACAGCGCTGTGCCCACTTGCTGCCGCTGGCTTCGTTAAAATGGCGATATGGTTACCTAGTTACCAGCAGGTCTTGTTTGCAGGGTCACTTCATTAGCTCGTCGCTGCCTCTGCGGCAGAACGGCATGTGTTGGCTCAACAAAGAGCAGCGAGCTGTCACTCTCAAGCCATCATTGTCACACTCACAGCTGCTTATCAGATCAGCCCCCACACACACACACACACACACACACACACACACACACACACACACACACACATAACACAAACACACAAATACACCTTTCCTCCTTCCCTGAAGATGTTTGCATGCCTTAACGGACAGTGATAAGCCTTGTTGTCCTGCTGTCAAATTAGCATACCTACTATATCTGGATGAGAAAATTAGTCACTCCATGTAAACATGATGTCGTATCTCATTAGGGTCGAGGATGAACTAAAGCTGTACAGAGGGGATATTTGTATGGGAGGCAATAATTGCTCATGAAGCATGATGGCTTCAATACCATTGCTGAAAATATTGAAGAACCTCATGTACGTAGTCATTCAGGTCAAGGGACTACCAATAAAAGTGTATAAAAAACAAAATAACTAGAATTAGGTGAATTAGAATTTTTGTGAACTAGAAAATTCACAAAATTTTCAGCCAAGCGCAGTATCTTCTGACGTCTTCTCATAGTTTGAAAATGCTAAAATTGGATTCCTCTGTTCTCTCACTCACTCATCATCTATACCGCTTAATACTGTATTCAGGGTCACGGGGGCCCTGGAGCCTATCCCAGGAGACTTAGGGCACATGGCAGGGTACACCCTGGACAGGGTGCCCATCCATCGCAGGGCACAGACACACACATACACTCACTCATTCATTCACACACTACGGGCAATTTGGAAACGCCAATTAACCTAACTTACATGTCTTTGGACTGTGGGAGGAAACCGGAGTACCCGGAGGAAACCCACCAAGCACGGGGAGAACATGCAAACTCCATGCACACAGAGACGGGAATCGTGCCTGGCCGGGGATCGAACCCGGACCCTGGCGGGGCAAGGCGACAGTGCTAACCACTACACCACCGTTCAACCCTTCTATCTTGAACTTATGGATTGGCAGCAATTATTTTCGCCTGCAAACTATTTTCACCTGCATGGTTATCCTGATTAAATACTACTTTAATTTAAGAGAAAGTATAGAAAAGTTTATAGACACCTGATCATAACAACATTTGCCACAAAATTGGAGCCCACAGTGATATAGGATGTCTTTGTATGCTGTAACATTACATATTCTCTTCACTGAAACTAAGAGACCCAAACCTGTTCCAGCCTGGCAATGATCCATGCACAATGCAAGTTCCATGAAGAAATGGTTTGCCAAGGTTGGTTTGGAGAATTGGAATGACCTACATAGATCCCTGATCTCAACACCATTGGGATTATCTGAAATGGTGACTGCACCCCAGGCTTATAACCTGACATCAGTTCCTTTTGAGGCTGAGTGAACAAAAATCCCCACAGCTACACTCCAAAATCTAGTGGAAAGCCTCCCTAGACGAGTAGAGTTTATGACAGTAGCAATGGGGGAACTAAGTCTGAAATGGGATGTTCAAAAAACAAGGACAAACAAAGGGTGGGTACAGGCAGACTTGTTTGAACACTTTAGTGGGACTTTTTAAGAGCTCTTTCACACAAATACATAGCTCAGGTTTTAGCTCTCCCTTTCATATTCTTGCTCTGCTTTCCTCTTTATATATCAAAGTTCACTGCAACTTATAGATACATTCTCTGAAAAGGTATGTTCTTTCCTACCTGACTCTCAATTCCCTCACAGAGTGGCTCTGACCATGCCTCTGCTACCACAAACCCCCAGTGCCCATCCCAGATCAGTGGGCCATCTGCACTCCTGGCATGAGAATTACCTTGAATTTGAAGCATCAGAGTGCCAGATACCAACTAGTGATCCACGCTTTGGCACCTTTCATGTGGTGAAGCCACTGGAGTGGGCAGTGCTTCAACAGGTATTAGTAAAGAGCAGGGACTGTCCACTTGATGGCCAGATATTCTTTCTTAATAATGTATTTACTTTCCCCCCACCGAGAGCTTACAGCTGCCCGGTACAGCATGGGGCATTCCTCCCCCTTCATCATCTAAAAAAACATTGCGCGCTGTCCATCCGGAAAACTAAAGAGAGATAAATTACGGGAATATAAGAATGGTCCCCCATGTTGGTATGGATCTGTACACTGCACCAGAGCTGGTGCCCCATTCTTCGCAAGCTCAGTCAGTTAGGTACAAATCTATGATAACAGCCAGGAACAGCCAGATAATCCCAGGAACTATCTTACCTCATTTTTGGCCTTAGATCTTGGAAAAGCTGCAATTGCTGAGCATCCCACCCACCGGATGTTGTCTGTGCCATTGTTAGTGGCAAAGTTTATGGGAGGCCGCAGACCACCACCACTGGAGGAGTCACAATTTGGTATTTTTTTAGATTCATGCAGCTTAGCAGAGGCAAAAACTCATTTCTGTGACCGTAAGAGGGGAACAGAGTGAATTAGGATGCACTATTTGTCTAGTACAAGCTTTACTTCCTTGGAACTACCATCACCAGAGATACAGGTACTATCCTGTATGACCCTTTATCAATTACTAATTAAAGCATGAATTGCATTAACACTGAAAAACAAGACTAATCTGTTTGCAGAATCAGTGGACAGGACTATGTGAGGACTAGCCACCACCTCCATTCTATGTTTATTTGCACAGTATTTAATGACAGTTAAGGGGATTTTTTTTTTTAATGTCAGTAGGGGATAATTTTTACCAGTGAACACCTTCACTATTTGTGCTGTACCCAATTCCCTGGCTTGACCCGAGACTTGATGTATCAAAGTCTTGTTGTAACCTGAATCTACCAAGGCATGTTAAACTGTATTACCCCTCTTCCTGAAACACCATCAGATCAGCCTATGCCTCATCCCCTAACCCCTGAGAATGGGCTTTGATAGTAAGGTCCTCTCTCTTGTGATCAGTGTGGGTGACGGAACGGAAACAACAGGGTAAGAGTAGAGAAAAGATAGAAGTGATGAGTCGGATCCACCTGCTCCCTGATATACCATCAGATGGTCCAGCTGGATAGACTCAATTAGAGACACTGCTCAGTAGCACTGGACCCACTTCATTATTCCTTGCAGCAAACAAGCAACGATCTGCATAAGCACCACCAGCGCGCCAACTTCCTTGATGTGGTGGACCACTCCCAACACCCACCAGCTGTTTTTTCAAGTTGGGGTACTCCAGTATGTTATCATTATTATGTTATCATGTCTGGGAAATTAAGGATAGGAACAGGTGGGGAGACGGAGTCACACTCTAACCTCATGCTTTAGCTCTTTTCCATGTATGGGTCCTGGTTCACTACAACACACACTGGCACTAATTAGCCACATTATTTGAAGGAGTGGATTCCTTCCCACTTACCTGACTAGTAAGTGACTAGTTACTTACCTGACTAGTGACTTACCTTTACAGGGCACAGATGCCCACCCTCCACCTTACTGCTGTTGTTTAGAAATTTCTTATAAGGTGGTTTGAAGGTGCCCCTGTTTGAAGCACAGTCAATACTGAATGTGGTCTTCTGCCCTCATCAACCTTAAGGTTCCCAGCAACCCATCAACTTCAATGTTTTTTTTTTATATGCCGAATTGCTTTTCTTTTCATCACCGTTGTAAAGAGCGAATACTGTAGGTAGGATTCGCTTCATGGTAGCTCAAACTTGGCCAAGTATGACTATTTTTCTCTGACTTCTCTTATTGACAAGACATTTCAACCTATAGAACTTTCACTTCCTCTAGATATTTGTTTTTCACACCAATCTAAAACTCCAGAAACTGCTGTGTGTGAAATTCCCAGAGATCAGCACTCTGAAATATTTAGAGCAGCCCAACTATACAACAATCAACGTCACTGAGATCAGACATGTTTTATGTGAACATTTACTGAAATATTTTTGTATTGCACCGCTGCTACTCGATTTTATTAGGTAATTACACAAATGTAACGTTGTATTGTGTTCCCAATAAAGTAGTGAATATAAGCCTATATTTGTAAACTAATAGATTTATTAAATGTACATTGCACATTTAATATGTTCCCTGCTTCATACCTTCAATTTAGAATTATCAACAACAACAACAATAAGAAGAAAAATTATAAGAAAAAAATAAGAAATTATCAAACATCTTTAAAAAAAAATTAGACAAATATATTATTAAGATTTTTCTTGTTGAAAAAATGCAAACAAAAAATGGTTCTGTGACGCTCAGGGTGTCATTATAATTCCTATCTCTGGTCTCACTGTTAACAGGATGTTGAACATTTAGTTTCATGAAACCTGACAGAATGCTCCAGGAATGAATTTCACTGTGTGATAGAAAAGTGTATGGATATTTTAGACTTTCTCATAGCAGCAACTCCCACTGACAAACTCTACATGTCATTCGTCAATAAGCTAAAAAGATAAAACAAATAAAAAGAATATTGAAAGCTTAGAGCCCATACTTCTTAACTACAGAACAGTCAAGTGCTGTCCAAAGTAATTTTATTCATTTGTTTTATTTGTATTTTTTAAACGACAGACATCGACAAAAAGCAGCTTTACAAAAAAAAAAAAATTCAGATATAAACTAGTAAAAATGTATAGCTTTATCAATTCACATTGTTGAAGTTACCTGATTAAAACTTGGGTACAAAACCATTCATGCCAAAGTCTGTTCTGAAACCTGTGTAATTGCAATTGTACGCTATCATAGAAAAACTGTTTGTATCAAATGCAGTCTAAAGCCATCCTCAGTAGTCACATGTATACTTTGGTAGACCACATGGAGCCATCCTAAGCAGCAGTGAGCAGTCTCCATGTGATGGGACCTCCAGTGTCAAGTAGACCATCAGGATGGATCTAATTACTGTGAGTCATTCTTTCATCTTCTATACCGGTGATCCTGGGCTTGGAGACTTTTCACGGTGCACTCTGCACAGGGTGCCAATCCGTCACAAAGCACAGACTTTGGGCAATTTGGGAATGCCAATTAGCCTAATCTGCATGTCTTTGAACTGTGGGAGGAAACCGGAGCACGGGAGAACATGTAAACTACACACACACAAACCCAAGGCAGAATCGAACTCTGGAGGTGCGAGGCTACAGTGTTAACTACTATGCCACTGTGCCATCTAGCACCTAATTAATGAATTATCTACAATGAACTACAGCTTAAAAAAGTGAAGCATGCATCAGATTTCACTGCACCTGAATTCTGAAAACAACCAGTTATTTTTTTTATGTTGCATACTTTAGTTTGACACATGTACTTTGTATTTCCCCACAGTGATATAGAAAGATTTTGACACAGAGGGCCAGTTTAACAAATGTAGTGAGTCAGTTTGATGATGGTTGTATTACTAGTTCCCAAGCTAAGGGGCCTTTCTGCATGCAGGGAAGGTCAAACCTTGCTAAAGTTCTTTGTTTTATAATGTGTTTTATAGTGAAATAGACAGAAGAATTAGATGGCCTCTGTCAAATTATCTGAGCCACACATGCACCATCACTGCCTGAAAAAGTTTTTTAAATTTAGCCCAAGAGTACAAAACTCACTTAACCTCTCAGCACCAACATAATGCAAAGTCGAGTGAGGCGTGACTGCTATTCTATTTTTTGCCACAGTCATTTACCTCAAGTATAAAGCCTACCGAGACTAATGTGGATGATGCTCAGGATCAAATTTTCCGATAATAAATGGTTTTATGGTAGATACTGTAATGGTAAATATTTATTATATTTCTCAAAATAAGGCACGTGGTGTGCCAACAGGCACAGTGGATTGTCTGCCCAGCATTCTTACCAATAGAAACAAAGCTCCAACTGCCTTCAATCCAACCCAACAGGGGTTCAGCTCAAGTTGGCATGCTAAATAAAGTTAGTATTAACAAGGAGCAAGACTTCCCTGGCTGCTTTTCTTTGCAATAAACTCTTTATTTCTGGTATTTGCATTGTTACTGTAGCACTGTTGGCATTGTTAGCGAAGAGATTGGCCATTCTGCTACTTGGAAGCCAAGGTCAAACAATACAAACACAAAATTTGTCTCACTAATGCTCACTTTTGGTGCTAGAACGTTTCAAGTAGTGAGAATATATAGTTTTCAGCATTTCAGCATTGAAGGGCTTTTGCACATCTGCACAAATTATGTATGACTTGCATAAAAATCTCAGTTAATATTCTTCTTTGCTTAACTTAAACATCTGTGATTTCTTTTCTGATGTCACTAATTATAAAATGTAAACAGCCTTGTCATTCATGCTAACATGCTATGAAAAATCATATTCATGAGGTTACTTGGGGGGTATAGCTCCCTGATCTGGGTGAATCGATAGTGCAGGCCCTGGAGTGAGAGTGATCCTAACGAAACGCATTGCACGCGCCTGGAGTTTGAGCACTAGTTCAGCACTGCTCATTTGTTCATTTAAAAGAAGATCAATGGTCCCCCTGCTGTGTCACAGAGGATACGCAGTGGGTTGGCTCACCAGCAATGATACCCTTCTGAATATTTGATGTGGGGGAGGGTTGGGGGGGGATATATTACATGATATAGTTTTGCAGCTGCTCTCTCTGTCAGTTATGCACAGGGTATCAGGGCGACTCCCATTAGTAATCGATGGTGCTCCTCTGCGGCCTGTTTGGAGGCCACTGTTCATTTCATGGGCTATCACTTTTTTATTACCGGGCTGATGCCGTCACGGCCAATTAATTATTCATGATGTGCTAATTCAGGGACAAAATAAAGTAATGTAATTATGATTGGTTCAATTAAACAAGAGAGGATCTGTGCTGGCTAAGTTGTTTATCAATATAAGATGAAGGCGCCAAACAGCTCCTTTCTTGATTGACCCTGACTGTCTCAGCTCCCCGAACATACTGGACTCTTTATTTTAAAGCATATTTGTAATGTTCTCTAAATGATCCTGCTGTCCCCGGCGTGCTTCAGAGAGCCTGGCAGAGGCAGCAGGTATTGAGCATGCCAGACGTTTGGCTCTTGCTTAGGCAGTGATCATACTCTCACAAATACACAGCCGCTTACACACACAGGCACCTGTGCAATCGTCTGTCCTTCTCCCAATCTGGCACAGGTGCAGCGTTTTGATTGGCCATGTGCTAATGGCTAATATGTTTGCGCCTAATGCCAGTGTCATTGCTCCTCATATTTATCTCGCTCTGTCATCATCATCATCGTCACCATCATCATCATCGTCCTCATTTGGCAAATTGCTTTCACTTCACCCAATAGCTGGACGTTTTTAAATTCCAGTCACAGAGCAGCTACCTCCCGTTCTGGAGCCCAGCTCCATCAGCTACATCATTATAAAGATTATCCCATGTCTTTTATTAAATGGCGGTTAATGTATCACCAATAAAGATGAATGAGGGGAGCTGGGAGACTCTAATTGGAGGGACATGATGTCTGACTCAGTGTCGGCAACTACTTCTGCAGTGCCAAACTCTTTATGAGTTGCCATCCTGGGCCACACTGTGTGTGGCTGCACAAACAGATGCTTGTGTCCGGTATTTTTATGTTTTGTAGCATTTTTGGTGTTGTGATGTTAGACGGCATACAATTTACATTTGCCAGGAACATTTCAGAACTGGGCAGGTTATTAATTTTTTAATTACGGTAGGTTATTTAAATGTATAAGTTGGACAGGAAGAACAATTTTGAATCAAGTGGCCCATCAGATGTTACTGTGGCTAAATTCTGGTAAAGATCCATCAGGTTTTAGCCAAAATACAGTTTTTGTCCCTATAACATACTTTGCAATTTGAAGAAATACACAATAGTGCCAAAGGTTTATGGACACTTGACCGTCAAACCAATATCTGGGTCGTTACAAATGTTTAATCACACACTTGTTTTGAATGTTATAACAATAAAGTTTTCTTTTTGGGAACTGGATTTTTTTCTGGAACATTCTAACTGAAGATGTTTAATACTTTACTAGGAAGTTTATCTAGTTGTATAGTTAATGCCATAACAAAATGGATACAAGCCTGATGTCACCAATGATTATGCACGTCAATGAATCTTTGTAATTTTTTTTCTACTTTTGGCAGTGGATTGATTTTAAAATGCTAGAACTTTTATTCTGGTTGAGGCAGATGCAAAAGATAATGATATTTTAGTCAGGAAATCCTGTGCAAAAACCACCACATTACACCACTGCCCATGTTATATAATATAATCATTTAATGTATTGTAATGTCCAATGAATCTCTTCAATTTAACCTTAAAAAATATCTTTTTATGACTTTTTTACACTTTATATTGTAATAAGTTTTTCATTTAGCCGTGTACCATGGGATATGATCGTTTCAGCGATTCTTTAGGTGGAATGATTGTTTCAGGTTCCCTTCATTTCACTTTATGTGCTCTAAGTGATTTATACACAGAGAAGAACGAACAAGCATGAGTGGAACAAGCTCATATTAGTCTTCATTTTGACTTGGTCCTTTCCATATTTCTTTTCCTCAACATGGACACTGGGGCACTTTCTTTCGCTTCAGGTTCACTTGAATGCCTAAGCCGTAGGATCTGTAGATTCTTATTGGAGCAGACTCAGGCTGTAGGAGAGGTGAGCTATTGAGGAGCAGATTAGGCTAGTGCCATCGTGCTGCACAGCAACTATCCAGGTCACTCTCCTGCCCCTTCAACTCACTCTATCAACACACAGCCAGGGCTATGGGGAATTTTTGTAAGATACTTCAATTTGCTCAGAATATTTGATTCTGACATAGACTTTCGTCTATAAATATACTTCTTATTTGTAATATTTCTTAACTATTACAACTGACACCTCTGAATCGTCACAAAATCTTTTGATAAGATAAAGAAGAAAATTATTTGACATACATAACAAAATGAATAAGGTGCTTCTTTGTAAGATGTGTTTTTAGATGTTCTTTGTACTATTGTGTCTGTTTTAAACAAGGAGAGAGAAGCTTGTCTATGAAGCCACATGAAAACAGGTCAGCATTCTGTCCAACTGAGTCAAACAATGACATGAAAAAGAACTGTGTAAAGGAAGTACCATTGAAAGTTCTGCATCGCTTGCTTTTCAATTACGCCAGATGAAGCAGAACGAAATTGTTAGTGCCGTTTATCGAATGTGCACCTCTGTGTAATAAAGTGCAAGCCAAGGAATCTTTTACTGTGTACAACAGCCTGTCTGTGAGATCCCTTTTATTGTCAGGTAGCCTGTGTGAGTTTATTAGAAACAAGGAAAGGATAAAGAGAAAGACACTGGCACACTTCTCAAAACACCACAAACACACAGACACAGTCAGTGCCATCATCCTGAAGAATACCTCTCCCTCGCTCTCTCTCTCTCTCTCTCTCTCTCTGTCTGTCTCTCTGTATTCTGGTGCAGAACAAAAGCAATAGCTGAATGAATCGATTATGATAATGAACAGTTGGTGTGAAGAGCATTTTCCCACTGAATGAAATTGAGATGATGGATTATTGAAAAAAACATTAACCGAGATCTTTATGCATTGCTAGGTACGCTCTTTCTCTGGCACAAAGAACTGCAGATTTCTTTTATCCTTTGACTATCGGGTCTATTCACCGGAACATTTTAAATTCTACAATCTGCTGAATTACGATGACAACCACCAGTAATTTCAAAACATACACTAGTAAAAAGCTTGTCATTTTGATGTGCATGAGATGGTAGTGTTCTACCAAAACCCGTCAATTAAAATAGCACCTTTCCTCTGATTTGTAAGAAATGTGTATTAACATAATGACAATACAAGTAGTAAAGCAAACCAAGTATTACACAAAGCAGTTTAGAATTAATGCATCATACTTCTACTCATTCCTGTTTAAGTAAATTAGTAACTACTACAATATCTATTGCAGAAATAAGGTGTGAGGACTACTGTACGTGCTGCTCTGTCAGTATAATGTAGAGATAATGTCTGTGCAGCAAACCACTATTCCTTACCTTGTCACTTGTGTGATGCCATTAAGGGGGCATGTTTGTACTATCTTTAACTTTAATAATACCTGAAGGGACATAATCGGATTTGAAGGACAATAATGTACACCTATTGTATGTTTAAAACTTTACCATTAAATTTATTAAAAGTTTCACAACATTAACCTTCTGTGGTGAAAGATGCATGAGATAACAAGGTTGATAACATGCACCTTTGACGATACACCCAAATGATAAGAAAAAGTATGCTTACTTCTGAAAGTGTAGTTATTCACTGAAAACATTTATTCACAAAATGGATATTTGATCAATGGTAATTAGATTTAACTTTATAGTTCAGTTAGGACTATTTGTTTTTGAGTAGAGCGGCACACTGGCTTAGTGGTTAGCACTGTCACCTTGCACCTTGGGTCTGGGTTAGATTCCCGTCTTGGTGTCTGTTTGGATGAAGTTTGCATGTTCTCACCATGCTTAGTGGGTTGTCTCCAGGTGCTCCGGTTTCTGTCCACATATATGCAGAATAGGCTGTTTAGCGCTCCCAAATTGCCCGTAGTGTGTGAATGAGCATGTGTGTTTGCCCTGCGATGGATGGACACCCTGTCCAGGATTTACACTTTATCCTTTATACAGGATATACTGTAGATGATGAGTGCGTTTTTGACTTACATTGACCTACATTACATTTGACTTACAAGACTAATAAAAACTTTTATAATGGTTTGTTGTGATTTACAACCTCAAGCCAATCTCTACCTGTAAGAAAAAAAAAAGAAAGAATAGGAAGAAACAGAAGAAGAAATATATAATAACAGCAATGAAACGCTGAACATGATCAGTAGGGTTTACTGATCCCCTGTCGGAAGCTCTGTGTCGATTAGTTGAGTCTGGGTAAGACAGAGGGCGCTGTGCAGCAGGCGGAACTAGTCGATCCCAGAGGCATTTCCTTTTGTGTTTATATTTTTTTAATTCTTTTAGAGGGAAACTGAACTGAACCATACCCAAAGTGCTGGACCAAAGAGAAATAATGTATGCTTTTGTGAGGTTTTTGGAGGACGACACGTGCTGCGCGTTACCCGTTGCGAATGTGAGAGATTTGAGACCAGTGCACAAAAGAGATTTTGATGAGCAGAAGGTGTATGTGGTGCTCAGAGCTGAGGAGAATGGTACAGGCCAGCCGGCCAAGGCGCACGTTCTCGCTCTGGCAGGTAAGTTCGCGACTACACTGCTTTCTCTTACACTCATTTTATTTCTTTTCCAGACGAGAAAATATATTCATATATAAACTAGAAATCCTTATGAGTCGTTGCTACGCGCTGACATTATTTCTTTTAAAGTAACCGTGCGTGTTTGTTCATTCTGATTCTGCACTTGTTTTGCTGGTTTTTCTTTTTTTCTTTACCATGTTACCTCAGGTATTAGCAAGCGTCTCATATGTTTTAATGTTTTTGTCGTGGCGTTGAATGAAATATCACATACTGTGGCAAGATAATGATATACAAGTATCCGCATATATTTATGGACGTGTATAAATGTATATATAGCGAGAGAGAGAGAGCGCGAAAGGAGATACGTGTGTATAGCTAGCTCCAGTAGCCTAAGGGTTAGCATAGGTGTCACGTAGGTTTGCAATGTAGCTAGGTGTGTAGCTAGCCGTCATGCTAACGTTGGAGAGAGGTCGTGAAGAAACATTCACAAGTTGCGTTTAACTCGCCTTCTGTTTCTCAGTGAGAGGTGGAAAATAAAGGTTTTGAGTTGGTGCACGCCATCAATCCAAATCCAATGTCTGAGTGCCGTAACTCTCAGTGATTTAAGGTGTTTACCTGGACCTCTTGTCCTCATGTCATGCTTATCACGACTGTGGCAAAAGGTCGAATATTTTATGACTTCTGCATTTCAAGCGTCTTTAGTAGATTTGTATGTCAGCAAGAAAAGCAACACGTATACAGTTTGACTTTTCCCCCTCTCTCCTTTATTACCGTTTCATTCCATTATTTATTTTTTAATCTGTCTGCATCTTTACAGCATTTCTTTTCCTCTGCATGACTTCCTGTGTCCACTATTTATCTCTTACATACTGTACACACTCCCCGTGTACACTCCCTGCTGACTTTATTCCCCTTTCCCCACCGCTAGAAAGCATCGAGGAACTGGACAACAGTATTATGCAAAAGAAGATGAAAATTCCTAAAATGACAACCAGGAATGCGGGACATGTCCTCGAGAATCACTTTGGCGACGAAAGAATGCCACTTCGACATAAAAAGGTAGAGTAACACCAGGTAACATATGTGGCTCCTGTATTAAGGTGCTGTCTGTAATGATTTCTTGGAAACTGACTGACATTGGATAGATTTAAAAAAAAAAAAATATATATATATATATATATATATATATATATATATCATTATGAGAGGAAACATTGAGTGTTAAATCGAACCACCACTATTCAAATCAAATTATTATATATATTTTTGTTATACACCGTACGATATGCAGTGAAATGCTTATACAACTGCCTGTGAACTTAAAAAAAAAAAAAAAAAGATTATCAAGAAGAAATAAATAGTGGAATAAATAAGAATGAAATATAGAAAAACTTTAGCTATAGAAAGTATAGCTATAGAAGATAAGAACAAAAAAAAATTTTTTTTTTTTTTTTTAATTAGCTGTAAAAAAAAATATATAGAAGACTTAGCTGTACAAATATAGAAACTGTTGTGGAAATTGACAGAATTTAAATAGAAATGCCCGGGAGTGTGCAAAGGTGCATGAATATATAATATATTTGTAATGTCCATAAATTGTCCATAAGTGTCTATTATACTTATTATATTTACTTTTTATTACTATTATAACTATTTTCTATTAGTGTCGTTTTCTAGTCTGACTGGTCAGAAGGTGTTTGTTTAAACTTTGTACAACTTGGACAGTAGATAAACTTGTACCATAAACAGTGTTTATACTCTTTCTAATACATTAGTGTTATTACACACAGGGACTTTTTACAGAAGATATAGCATAAGTGGTCAAAATATTTCTTTTCCTCCTTCTTCTTTTTTCTCTTCCCCATTAGGACGTGTATGTTTAACATTTATGGAAAGATAAGTGTCACGATGGTTTCCAAATATTTCCAGCACAGGAAACTTTTCAGTGTAGAGAAGATTACACTTTTTTGGCTTCCCTGTGAAATAATAAACTGCACTTTTTTGTTGTTGTTCCCTCTCTCTCGAACTGCTGGCCCACATTTTATTTTTGGCATATCCAGATTGGAATCAAATTGCTTTTGTGTAGTTATACAGTACTCGTATTGAATCAGATTTTTGCAAATCCGATCTTAACCACATCAAGAGGTGATTTGAAATAAGATTCTAAATCATTGGCAACCCGATGTGGAAGTTCAAATCCAAACGATTGCATGGTAATGGGACATGGATCCATGGTTAAAAAACAAGTGGGGAGACGATAAAAGAAATGCAGATGGAAAAAAACAATTATCATTTTGTAAAAATTTATGTTGCTATTCTTTATGCTTTTTTTCCCCCCGCTTTTGGCGCCATTACCTCTAAGTATTTTAAAATGGTGCCCTTGAGAGGCTGGCTTAACTGCAGTCTGGATGGACACCGTTTTGGATGGAGGACAAAGTGAAATGTCTGATAGCACTTTGGGAAGATCATTGCAGGCAATGCTAGAGGGAATGTACAGAAACATGGCGATATATGAGTAAATAACATGCTTCATTCAAGCGTGGAGTATTGTTACCACAGCAACCAAGGTAACGATAGGTTGACAACGCGTCAGATTTGGGCTGCCAGTCTGAACAGAGCCAAATCCGTTTTGACCACTTTCAAATAACAGTGTGGACAGTCAGTACAAAAGCTCAGATCAAATGAAATAAAATGAAATTTGCTTTCAGTCCAGAACCAGGACATTATGATCGGCTATAAACTTTTAAAGTGTCATTCATTAATGAATGTTACATTGTCATCTTGTGCAAGTCACTATGGTAGAATTACACTAAACGGAATAGCACGACAAAACGCTAATCCGCTTTGCACCGCACCATATCACGCATATCATCATGGATGTTTGTGTGTTTGTCTTGTGTTATTTCTTAATGGTTGATATTTTGTTAGATGTATGCACAATGGCCTGTATCACCTAAAAAAACTAATTTTCTGGTTAGTTAAAAATCATAGTTCTTTAATTCCTCACAACAAGGGTAACAATTTCAGTCAAAAATGGTAATGACAAACCCAGGGGTTTCACTTCTACATGCAGTAAGGATACACACTACTGCTCAAAAGTGATTTCATTCTACAACAATTCTGGGGATTAGGTAATTATGTAAAAACAACAGTCAGAAAACTTGCCTCTGAAGTTAATTTGAAGTTACCAGCCTCAAAAATAACCAATTAATAGCACCTCGGATTAGAGCCGTTATTAAGACTTTATAGATCATGAGTAAATGATGCATCACAACATTAACTGTTCAAGGGAAGTTATTGCATATTTTGGACACCTTCAGCATTGTTTTACAATGTAGAAAGAAATAAAAATCAGGAACGACCTTGGAGTTAGAAAATGATCCCAAACCTTTGTGCGGTAGTGTGTATCTGTAAAATATTTTGCCTTTATTCTGCATAGTCTCCTTTACAAGCCTCCTGCATGTCTCTAGAAGATTAACAAAAACAAAAGAAACTTCATGCCATATGGCATGTCTATGCGTAAGTGCCTTGGGGGTAGCACTGATAATGTAAGTCATGTAGAGGTATGCAATTTTACCATTTTTACGACACATTCATGGATAATAGCAGTATTTGATGACACTGATAACTGACAAATGGATGTTTTTTTTTTTTTTTTTTTAATGAATACCTTAAGCAATAAGACTGACGTGAGACTTGTAGTGCAATGATTTTACACCTGTTTTTGCATTGTTCATATATCATATCATATCTTTTAGGGTGTGAAATGCCTGCTCAGTTAGGTTAAGGCCTGGTGATTGATTCAAACCTTTTACCTTTTCCACCTGGTGAAGAACTCTGTTGTGATGGCAGTGTGTTTTTGGTTGTTGTCTTCCTGTATGATGATGTTTTGTTCATAAGGTTAGTTGCATTATTAGAGTAAGATTAGGTTCATTGTTGGTTAAAATCACATACATAAAGTTTCTGTATATTCAGTTTCATCATCCATAAAGAATAGTGAGCCCCGTCTAGAAGAAACAGAGCAAGTCCAAGCCTTTAAATTACCTTTGCTGTGCTTGACCAATGAGCTTTTAAGTTTTACATCACGAACAGATCCTTTCATTCGCTGCACTTTGACCTTTGACATGACTTTGGTTGGTCTTAGTTTCTGAACTTTAGGGGCTCTGAAATCTCTGTATTTCCATGCATACTCCAATCTGGCCTTGAGTCTTACTACTGATGAGCGTTTGTGTCTTGTGCTATGGCATCTATATTTCTGCTCCCAAAGTCTATTTCACACAGTAGACTGAGACCCTGTGATCGAATGCTGTTGTTTTCTTTGGCCTGTTTGTTCAGTGTCTGATTGTTACTTCACCAGTGGTCCTTTCTTTATCAGTACTGCACAAGTTGTTGTATTGGCCAGGGCCAGTGCTTGTGCAATGACTGCGATCGATTAAAAAAAAAAACATACCTTTTTTTTTTTTCTTCAAAGTAGCTTGTGCTTCTTTTTCAGAAAAACTCTCTCTCTGTCTCTCTCATTTTTGTTGCCAAATCGTATTTATTATTATTATTATTATTATTATTATTATTATTATTATTATTATTATTATTTAAGCCATCAGCCTAACTGGGCAAACCTGTGCGACAAGGAAATCCTGTCAAGAAAGAATTGGTCTTGCCGTTCCAATGCATAAAGTGGGGTCTGTGTGGTGTGTTTCCTAAACCTAACATTAGGAACCCTTTTGATTATGTAATTTTAATGCAATTTTAATGGTTTACATAGAATTTGCTCTGCATCGAGTGCCATTAAGTTGCTATGTGTTTCTTGACAGGTGCAGTGTCAGGAACATCAGCGGGCCTCCAAAAGCCTTGCAGCTGTAGTCGCACGTCTGGAAAGAAACGCTGTGAGCTCATGCACTGAGGGTGAGGAGCTTCGTGAGGAAGAGGAGCCGGAGGAGGAAGAAGCCGTGGTGCCCCGCGTCCTCTATGAGGAGCTGGTGCACAGCTACAGGCAGCAGGAGGAGGAGGTCCGGCGGCTGCAGCAAGAGCTGGATCGAACACGTAGACAGCTGCTGCAGCAAGCGAAGAAGCTCAAGGAGCACAGTAGCCTGCTGACAGAGGTCAAGGAACTGCGGGACTTCAACCGCCGCCTGCAGGACGTGCTGCTCATGAGGCTGGGTAGCGGTGAGTTTCTCCACACAAGTATACGCTATAACCGTCTTTAATACAGTCCTTTCATATTCTGTATACGGTGAGCGAGTGCTGGATGTTATACAAGGAGTGAATTATCAACAGATGGAGATTTTAAAATAGCTTTATTTTTTTTAAGCAAATTGACAAATTCAGCTAATTTATTTACTTTAAAGCATTTGTTTTTGTAAATAATCAGCTTTATTTGCTGCAAAGCAGCTGCACAAACAGCTGTGGGATTACAGACTGCTTGGTTTCTGCTCTCTACAGCAAATGCCGATCACACAATGACAACCTTTGTTTAAGGAAACAGAACATGTTCTTGGGAAAGCTCAGTCTTATCACCCGCTTTTTACTGCCTCTCTTATAAAGTTTTTGTTTTGCAAAATGAACTGTATTACAAACTCCATTGCCATCTCAGCATACTTGGTGTTGGCATTGTCATTTGCGTTATGTTAGGTCAGTGTTTTTAAAGCAATGCACATGATGTGCTAATAATAGTCTGCTGCAAATGTACTGTAATATTAAAAAATATCACAAACTACATTAACATACATAGTCAAGCTATTAGATATACATATATTTAATTCATAGTTCTTCCACCAAGATCTTTGATGATAACTAGGCCTGAGCAGTAAAATGATGTTGAATTGGCCAACCAATAAAATCTGTGTTGATGGCAAGATATGCTTTGGACATTTTCACTCGATTTGGATATCTCTAACAATCTATCACACAACAAAACATCACATTAGTCTGCCAATCAGTTTTTTTTAAGAGTGGAACGATGATGAAGGCAAAAGTAAGTTACCAATGAATTAAGCCTTAGTTTAATGCTTTAACATTTGTTGTTTGTTGTCTGTTTGTTTATTTGCCCCCCCCCCAACTTAATTACTCAATAGTACAGAATTTTCAAACAAAGTAGGTCAACAAACTATGTAACCTGACTGAACCACACCCTCGCTTTGAACCAATTTTCTTGTGAGAGGATAGACCCAAATAAAAGCACATGTGTGACTAAAAGTTTTGCCCAACACGCACTGTTCTTTAAGTTGACTTTTGAGAAGTTCGAGGCAAGGACATTGACTGATGTCTCCATTTCTTTTGATTGGTCTCTGCCAGGGTTATCACAACGTGTGAACAGCAATCTGCCTCCATGCACAGGTACGATTGCTTTCATATCTGATTCGATCTGTGCCTGAATATGTAATATCATTCTCGAGACCACCTTTGTCCAGTGGACGCCGGTTGCCAAGTGTGAATGGTTGCATTCTCACTGATCAAAATGAACCAGATTTTGGTGTCAAGTTTTCTTGGAAACAATCTCAGTGCTCTAATATGAAAACACGCCCTTAGAGTTACCAGCATCAAAAAATCACCAATCAACAGCATAACAAAAATATACAGTAAAGCATAAATAGCAGACACATCTCTATGCCTTTCAGCATTGTTTTACAAAATTTAAACTGAAATACTGAAATAAAAATCAGGAAAGAGCATTTAGTTGGCTGTGTCCAGACTTCTGACTGGTATTGTATATTATTTTAATACATTGCAAGTCAAGTTAAGTTGCATTAATAGCATCACATTGGGCTGAGCTTCAAGTAAACGCAAATGCAAACCAATAAATGAAATCACACAAAAAAAAAATCTGTAAATGCATTATCTAAATCCTATTCCTCAGTTTGTGTTTATGGTTCAGTCTTTGTGTTTTCACAGCTCAGCCTCTTTTTACATGGGGGAGGGGCTTAGTGGGCTTAGGGCTTAGACTGGACCAGGATCAAAGGTGACATCACTGCAGATAGATATGTTGCATAGAAGGCTAAAAACTAACACACATTTTTTTTTTTATACATAAGAGAACATTTCATAGTGATTGGTAATAATTTGCAAATAAATATAGACTTTAAAGTGTTGAATATATTGTCAGAGGTTTTACAGCTCGTCATTAGACAGAAATCTTTTTTCGGAGTCTCTTATTCTAGAGTGTAATGAACTCTGTTTCTTCAAGCTTTCTCAGTCTAGTGGCATAATAACATTACATATCGTGATAAATTTTTGATTTTTGAAAAGAAAAGTCCTGTGATTATATATTGTGCCATATTGCGCAGCCCTTTTAAGAACTATGAAATCAGTTTACTGACACCATTAATCAACCGTTAAAAGTTCTGACTGTTAAAAGTTCTAACTGTCCGACAATGTTTAGATCTCGACCTGGCTCTCAAAATCATTCGTCACTTTAAGCAGTGCCGAGTATCCAAGGAAGACACTTGGAGGTGAGCACAAATTTGGTTCAGACTCGTACAATTGATTAGTGTCTCTCTGACAGGGGTAGGAGTAATGCAATCCCATTTTTTCTCTGTTATTAATCCATCTTGGACTCCTGGCTGAAGGTGGCTGTGGTGCTGTCAAGATTTAAACTCATAAGCTCCTGGTGATCTGGCAAAAGGTTTTTTGTTCCATGATTTCATTTTATTAATTTATTTATTTTAAGGATATTTGTTCTGTTACACAAAAAATTGTTTGTTACTTCTGGGATTTATGTTTGTTTGTGGTTTTATTATTGCCCAACAATTCCTCCTCAAAATTGAATTGGTTGCAAACCATGCAAATATCTCTACTACTGGTTGCGTAAAAAAGAAAGCGCCAGGCCAGCTGTGTGTTTGTGTTTTCCTGGCCTGATTAAATTGGGGTCAGGAATGCAGTAAACTGACCATTATTAAACTTGCCACTTTAGAGCTTAGCGTGGCTGGCCACCAAGCCTGCTTACGGAACTAAAATATCCAGGCTGTCGCAGGGCACAGGGGGGAAACCCTTTTTTTAGGCAGCTTACCAAAGTGTCTCTGCACATGCGTTTTAGGTGAAATATTTTCTAATGCTTTTCCTTGTTTTATTTCACACTCTAAACTGTGCCAGTATATTAAATAAGATGTTTAATTGACTTGTGGTTAAATGCTTTCTTGCTCACAGAGCCAATGCACGATAACGGCACTCAGACAATCAAACCTGAGGTGGTGGAGCCAATACCTGAACCACAGGAAATGTGCAGAGAGGAGGCCAACACTAGCTCCACCCACTCCCCTTCCCCGAGGACCGTCTACACCTTCAGTGATGGAAAAGTAAGTGTGTGTACGTGTACAAAGTGAGAAAGAGACGCTTACTTTTGCATCGCTTTGAAGCTGATCACACTTTTTTTTTTTTTTTTTTTTTACTTAACTCATTGCTTTGGGGCTGTGTAGTCTTTTGTTCAGGCTTTTTAGTTTTCTCTAATTGGCTATGAATCTTTCGTCCCAGTAGGCATTTTAAGCAGAACATTTACTGTGCTATTGCTCAGCTATGCAGCTTAGCACACATTCAACGAGTGTTCACCCTTATTCCTTCTTTCTCTGACTCAGATCAAGCATGAAGAGCAAAAACAAATTAGGCCTTACACACCCGCACATTGCCCATATTAATTATTTGTACCACAGGAGCCGTCTTGAGTGACGGCTAGCCAGAGAACACAAATCTCCTCTAAAAGCAGGGAAAAAGCATGTCTGCTGGCCGACAGCCTAAAGCACATTAGTTACTTTAGGGGAAAGGCCTCTGGAAGCCAGCCTAAAGACTTCTCAGAGTGACAATCCTCCTGATGGTTTGCTTGGCATCGTCTTCCACAATGTAACTTAAAAGTCGACACTCTGGTCTGGTGTCTGTCAAAACATGTTATTCTGCCTGGCAACGCCTTCATTCCTGAATATAGTTATAAAACGTATCTACCACAGTTTCTTGTTAAATTATGTCCTGGAGGATGGGTGGGGCCGGGAAACCTGCTGTATACGATCATTGTATCATTGTAAAATCAGATGCCCAGGTATATCATGCCTTGCGTGATTATTTACTCCCCTGTGCCTTTTCCCGTATTATACTACAGCCTGGACGTGGAATAGACTTAACTGTGATTGTGTCCCATGAATCTACATTAAAATCAGCCATAACGTTAATGTGTGGGATTTCGTTTGAAGGTGTCGTGAAGTCCCATCACAGGTGGAGAACAGTTTGGATTTGTAGTGTGATAAAAACAAAGTCACTCCTTAACTGCTCATCACCCTGAGAATAGTATCTTCACCTTGAAGCGCAGTGCGTGTTGTGAGGGTGTGTGGATACTTCATCAACATGGACTGATTCAGGGTGAGGGCACGCGGGGTAGAATCAAATACAGGAATATCCTAGGAAAAAACAGCCCAGTCAAAGCCCGGACCTCAATCCGATGGGAAATCCGAAGTCATCGTTTTTTTTCTTAATGATTTTTACTCAGCTCCAGAATTATTGGCACCGTTGTTGTAAAAGGGTTTAAAGAACTATCTGTAGTTTACGTAGCTAAATTTCACACTAAAAACAAAATATTGCAGCAGTGATTGTCTTAAAATTCTAGATGAAACACAACCTTACGGCAACTCTGTTACAAATAAACTTGCTTATCAAATTAATAATTTTTTTTGTATTAGTTCCATGCAGTTTCTATGCTTGTACTATCTCTAAAACTCCTTTCAGACATGCACTCTTTTCCATACATTTTCATTCCACTGGCATGAGTACTCCTAGGGTATTAGATCAGCCCCAGTAACAGTTGAAGTCTGAACTGCATGCCAGAAAAGTATTTTTCCCAACTGTGATGATGTCGAAATAAAGCGTTACCATTGGATGTGTGGTGTTCTTTTGTCTAGGTTCACCTGGGTGGTGGTATTTGGGTGGAGGAGGAGAAGTGGCATCAGCTGCAGCGTACACAGGGTGACTCCAAATTCACCAAAAACCTGGCTGTAATGATCTGGGGCACAGAGACGCTGAAAAACCGCAGTGTCACTGGTGTTGCGACAAAGAAGAAAAAGGATGCTCTGCCTAAGCCACCTCTCTCACCAAGCAAACTCAAAATCGTACGAGGTACATGTACAGTACACCCACATATGCTATTAGAAGGTGGGATGAATGGGTTTGGGCAGATATGTTTTTTAAAGCATGTGTGTTCATGATGTCAAGGCTTTCTGTTTTAACTGAGAACGTGAAAAATCCAGCCCTAATCTACGTTGTCTTTCCAGAGTGTCTGTATGACCGCGTGTCTCAGGAAACAGCCGACAGTGCTGAGATCACTCAGCGACTCTCCAAAGTGAACAAATACATCTGTGAAAAGATTATGGATATTAACAAATCCATCAAGAACGAGGAGAGGAGGGAGTCCAAGCTCCTCATCCGGCAGACGGTAAAGATGGAGAACTTGTATGACGGCATGTAGGACCTGCAATGTTCACGTCTTAGACTGCTGCTGCGAAAAAGAGGTTATACGTGATCACCTGCGCTGCCATTTTGGATTTTCACTGAAGCCTACAGCGAGGCCTTTGTTTCTTTAAAAAAAAAAGAGAGAGAGAACAGTTTGTTACCCCATAACACCTCAGAGGCCATAAGACAGCTTTACTCACAATCCACATAGCCTACCATGAAATGATGTGTGTTGGTTTATGTGCTGTGACTAAACAGTGGCTTTGGTTAAACCGGCGATTATAAGGTTGAATTGTAGAATATTGAGGTTAGGGGTATGTGGTTATCAATCAGTCATTGTTTTTTGAAAGGAGAGATCCTTTAAATCACGTTAGATAACAATGTGTAAGGCACATCAGCTGGTGTTCTGTGTCAGAACATGTCCTAATGTCCGAGTCAGGAATAAAGACTTTTCTTAAAGAGAACTGTTCTGTTTTAACGAAAAATTGTTCTTCAAACCATAAATGCTGTGGTTGGGTATGGAAACTTGCAGAGCGTCGCTATCCTCGTGCGTCTGTTGTTGATGTGAGAGACTTAAAAAAAAAAAAATGCACCTTTTAACAGGGTTTGCTCCTGCAGTGTCTTAATATTTGAAAAAAAAAATCAGTTTATTAATTGATCCCTTGACACCCAGTTGGTTAGAACCATTATAACTGGTTTCTTCTTGTTCTCGATGTATTTTGCGTCGTTGGGAGTTCAGCGGTTTCCTTCAGTAAGGTTCCATGACGGTGCTAATGACACGGTGTGTTATCAGGCAGTCCCTTTGTTTGTTTCTCAGCAGAGCAGTCACTATGAGGTTTGAGGTTACATTCTAAATTCACATTTAACGTAAATGTTTACATATCAGCAACGTGCTTTAGTGTCGTCTCTTTCTGATTTTTTTTTTTTTTTAACATGATGTATCTGAACCTTTTCACAAATAAATGGATGCAGCATCTTATGTAACTGTGATTTCAAGTTCCACAGGGGATTATAGAGTTATTGATGTATTCGTTGTTTAGAGTCATTATATAGTTAGGTTGAGGAGCTGGGCAGGGATTTTACACTTTTGATATGGCAATCACTTGGAACTGTTGTGTGTTTTTATAGCAAGCTGTGATTGTAATATGAGCTGATTTTTGCTTAACCTGCACTTTGGTGTGTGAGTGTGGTAAAATGGCAGAATCGTGTTGGTGGATGTGGGTAAAGCTGTCAACAGCGCTTGGTGTTACACTTGTTGGTATTTTATTTTGTGCATGTCTTTCTTCTTCTCCAAACCCACCAAACTGCATCCCCAGAGGATGACTGGGTCCTCTGAACCTCCTCCAGGGGAGAAATTAAAGGGGGTGATTTTAAAGTGACAACTTCCAGTGAATCATACTTTTTTTTTTTTTTTTTTTTTTTTTTTTACTTTCCCCCCATTCACTCATTTCTCATCTTTTTGCATTTCACAGAATGGTTCATGTGGCTGTGCATTCAAAAGGCCTGCTTGCTGCGGGTTTGAGTTCTTAACTGTGATGGCATACTGCTAACTGTGAATCAACCTCGAATCTGCCTCTCAGCCCTTTTTGTCTCATCACTTTTCCTGTCCTGTCGCTCTTATCAAATACATGTACATAATCTTAGTTAATGGATTTTTCTAGAGGAGAGATTTTATTGTATATTTGGACATATTCAGATCTTAATGATCTATATACAGGCTGCACCTTATTCTGCTTAGTCTTCTCATTTGAAACAAGTAATCATCACATATCCATATGATTCCATCCTCTCTCCATGCCTGTTCATGCCTAGTTTTTCACTTTTTTTTTTTTCCTAGTCTTCGCTTTGCTTGTCACAAATGCATTATCTCTTAATGGAACGCTGTCAAAGAAGCAAACTCTATTTTAAATTATAATAGCTAATTTAGCCGCGTCAATTACCACAGTGCTCCTACTAGCACGTCACCGTGAGCCATTTGTAAAGGAGCATCATTTCACTTTTAGTTCTGTTTTCTGGAAGTGTGCTCATAATTGAAACAGATGTAGTCACCATATACGACAGCACTTTAATCTTAAGAAAGGCCATGTCATAATGATGGGCAAATATGGATCTTAATGTTAATATTAAGGGTTTTTTTGTTGTTTGTTTAGTTTTTTTCTCCCTAAAAGGCGAATCAGAAAACTTAGCACTTTTTTTTCCAACTCCAAAGTTGAAATACATCCCATTTATGCTTCATAGTTAGGTCTGTGTAAGAGACTTTTACTTTCATTGTAACTTACCTCTAATATGTTGGTGTAATAATGACAGACTAGACAGTTATTGTATGGTTTATGGTTTTCTGTGAACTTTTCCTCTATGTGTCAAAGTGTCATGTGCTATGTGCTATATACCGCCCCACTAACTGAATATATATATATATATATGCTATATATAATTGTGGGTACACTGGAAAACACCAGCTTTAATTCAGGCTGGCGTTAAACGATAGCCAAAAGAAACTGACAATCCTCATGGTCATCCTTTTCATATTGAGATTTGTCAGCTGTAACGTTGCCTTGAACAGCAGTAATTCCTCTTCGATAGCCGCTCTCTCCAGGTGACCAGCTTTCACATGCAATATGGCCGATAAACGTGACGTCCCTTCAGTTGTGAACCCTAGCAGGGAAAATTGTGACTGTGAAATGTAAAAAAAAAAAAAAATGTGCTATATATTGCCATGAGAAACTGTATTCATAAGATGTTTAATAGTTCCAAAAGCAAACAGGTACACCTCTCTGAGATAACGGTCCTTTGGTCCGCACTAGTGAACTTCATCCGTCGTCGTGTTCGTGTCCATGCTTTAGAGTGACATCACTGCGGTGCTTAAGCTTTGAGCTCCTTAGCTCCCTAAAGGTCCAAAACAATTTGGATGCCAAGAAGAGCAGTATAAAGTGACTATGTGGAACTAATACTTGGGGAAATGTTTTCTTTTGATGTATCTATCTTTTTTTCTTTTTTTTTTTTTTCGTAGAGTTTCTATGCTATATATGAATGTGTGTAGGTGTCGGGTAACCTAAAGCTCCCCGGGTGGTGGATTTAATATAAGCCAAAGTGGAATAGTGATCGTTCAGCTTGATATGAACTTGCACACAGTTGGCCCATGCCAAGGTCCAGAGTCATCCAAGCTTTTAAGAAATAAAAACAAGAGAGAGAGGCTAAATATGCTTTTTGTTCAAAAGAAATCTTTCAGTATATGAGGTTTTGTTTTACTCGAGATTCTATTTAGCGTATTTTAGTCCTGTTATGCTTAATTTCATATTAGAAGTGCATTAAGCTTTCAGTGGTCTAGATGTGCATATTGTTCTTTCAAGCTGATCTTTTTTTTTTTCTTTCTTTCTTTCATTTGATCATTTTATTTTTTTTTTTGCTATGATTTTGGTTGTGATGCCAAAAAATGGGAACAGGGAAAATAGTTTTAAATATAGAGAGCGGGAGAGACATTAATCTATGTATGTAGAGTAGTAAGGATTTGGCCTCCATTTTAAAGTCACACACACAGATAGTGAGTGAAATGCTGAGGACCCATCAAACATATACAAAGCTGCCCAGTCCTCCACTCAAGCTCTTCCTGCCAGCACCATGTCACAACTTCCTATTCAGTCTAATCCTAGCAGGTTACAGGTCTCAGCCAATGCCGCCGTTATTCAGGGCCAAGCTCAGAGCAGTTCGTTTGCAGCTCAGCTTTACCATGTTTTAACAAAAAAGAAAGTATTTTTATAAAATCAGGACAAGGAGATTTGTGGCAGTAATGAAATGTGTACTATCTGAATCCTACCTCATGGCTTATCATGTCACTTTAGTTGTGTGCTCCATTCATAGCACCTCACTCGACACGGGCACAGATTTGTAAATAAATCGATCTGTATTGTAGATTTTTAAACTCGTATAGCTGATTTTTGCTTCTTTTTTTTAACAGCATATATTCAATATGGACCTCCTCTGAGTCTGCCTGGTTTGTATAGGAGTCTTTTCCTTTCTGATTCTGTAGTGCAGTCGGTGTCGTTTGTCTTGTAATTCTATGATGTCGTCGTTTTTCTTCCTGCGTGTTTTGTATAATTTTTTTCTCTCTGGTTGATGGTGCTAACAGCACACGTGTCATTTACCTCAGATGGTGCTACTTTTTTACTGTGGTGGATGTCAGTCAGTGTCACATGATCAAAAACCAGTAGTTTTCTTTTTATTTGATATCAAACAAGATCAGGACAGACGCGTCCTGATGGTCACACCACAAATGCCATAACGTTTTTGTTTGATTCGTTAGTTAGAAGAGGGTTGTTCAACAGGAGTAAATGGATCACTGTTTAACAGTGTGTGTAGTTTCATTAAAAGCGAAAAAAAAAAAAATGCTGTAGGGAGGTAGTTAATCCCTGCAGTCGATCTACCTGAACGGTACTGGGCAGTGTACCACGGTCCTCAGCAATGAACTTATCCAGCTCCACTGTAGTTACCATAAAACTGCAAGAAATTCTATATTTAGAAGATATTTTAGATATTGTAATACAGTACAGTGTATTTTAAGAGTTTATATAACTTGCCAAAGTGGTTTTTCTCCCAAAGACCAAGAGTTTATCTGCAACATCTATTCAAATATTCAATTATTTGATGGCAAAATAATCAAATTATCAAATCTCTATGAATAAAACTGCTAGATTTTTGTAAATGTTCATTTTATTACCTGCCTTTTTTATTTCTATCTTTTATGAAAATGTATCTCTTTTTTTTTTTTTCTTTTAAATTTATTTATGAGAATTATTTTTGTTTTTTTCCTCACCATTGTTCAAGTTTGTTGGTTTTACATATCGGTGGTATGACTGAAATGTGTCCTGAACAACCTCAGAACTAGAATACACTCAATATCTGGAATCAGCTGTGTTGCATTTAAATCTGTCCTTTCATTTCATCTTTCATGTTCTTTGTTCTTGCTGCTGAATAATATCTAGAAATCTATGAATATGTACTTACCTATATTTTTCAGAATCAATAGAGAATGTCTTCTAAATACAACTGTGAAAACCCTTTCTTTGAGTGGCAGGTGTTGTGGGCGTGGTGATTTTTTCACACACTGTGCTTTTGTCTGGATCATCTCTTTAGATGGAGAAGCGCACATGCTCTATGTCCTAACCTTTGGGTTAACGGTCCCACGAAAATCCAGACGAGGGCTGTCAGGTCTGCCTGGTTTCTTTAACCTAGACTGAAGCTCGGTTCCTGCTTTCTTGGAACACGCACGTAGTTTCAGCAGAGAATCTGTGCAAACGTTTGGTTTGTAACAGTAGGCTACAGCTGGGTGTAGTAAACCAGGCTGTCCTGTTTAGCTTCCTGCTGGGTTTAGGGAGAAGACCTGAAAAGCGAAGCATTTCCTCACTGACCGCTCTCACTCCTCTCTGGTGCGCAGCTGCTATAGTTGGCCAGCATCAGTTTATTGTGTATGTGCTGCAGTCCAAGTACTCTTGTTCTATGTACAGATCAACAAAATAAATTCAGACTTTTATTCTACAATTAACAGACCCTTGTTTTCATTTTTGTCATTTGAGTATATTTTCATCTTGCCGTATAAACAAAATTTCTCAGATCATTTACAAGGCAAGGAAAAGTGATTTTTCTTTTCATCAATCGCTCTTCCTATTTAAAAAAAAAAGTCATTTAACATTTTAAAAGTTAAAAGCCGTTGAGATCTAAATAATGAAATGTAAATAGAATCGAATGCAAGGCACTGATGTACAGGTATATTATTTTGAAAACCACACATCTGCATTTGTTTTTCATTTACTATAGTTTTTTTTTTTTAAAGTTAAAGGATTAACATAATTTTTACCATAGGAAGGAAGAAACACTCACCCACTGGCCACTTCATTAAGTACGCCTGTTCAACTGCTTCATGACATTTGGGTGGTAGAGTCAGAATTTGGCATGAAGAAAACAAAAGCGTGGATCCTTCCTCCATCCTGTCTTGAATCAATGGTTCAGGATGCTGGAGGTGGTGTTCTGGAGTGGGGAGTATTTTCTTGACGCACTTTTGATCAAAAATATCCTGAGCTCAGGTCATCTCTTGTAAAATACTGAATTAAATAATGAATACTATGTGAATTATTGTTCTTCTATCCTGTTATATTGCTACAAATTCCAGAGCTACCTGTAGCCTGGAAAAAAAAATAAAATGTCTCTTTCTCTAGTTGTAGACACTGGCATGGACACACCATATCAACTTTATGATCTTTCGGCAATATGTTCGATATCTCGGCCACAAAATACGCCCTTTTTTTTTTTTTTTTTTTTTTTACTTTATTGAGAATATTAAACTGCATGCGAGATGCTATCAGACAGCTCTCGCTTTGTTGTCTTATTTGGTGTGTATCATCTGCTGGATCAGTTCTCGCTCCATTCTGTGGCTTTGACTTTGAATTGGATACACACAGCCGGTGATGAGCGAGAGGGTGTGTGTTTGATGTGTGGAGCAGTGTGAGCGCGCTCGGGATTAAAAGCTAGATTGATCGGAGTGTCAAAAAGAGATAAGCACACTGGTCTGTCTGATTTATTAGGGAGGCAGGGAGTTAATATCAGAACACCCAGCTGTGTTCTCACACACACGTATACACGCACACAAAATGTTCCTTTTATTGTATGGCACTAAAATCCATTGTAATATTAAAATAGCTGTTATATAAGATGATTAAATCACAAGACAAAAAGAGTTGCACGCTAGGATCTGTTTGGATTCCTTTTTTGTCTTTTTCTCACGACTTGTTATGGATGCTTTTATTAATTCCTTCCTTTCCATTTTCATTATTCGCCATGGCAACAGCGCCTGCGGGCTTACGGATGCATATGTAAAAGAAAATGTGTTTCTATACAATATGGCGTTTCTACTTGGCCCAAGTTTTCTCATCGTTCTGTCTGTGCCCAAGGGGACTGCTGAATGTCATTAGCGCTAACAGTGTCCACATGGCGGTAATGTATTGCAGTGAGGGATATTGACAGCGAGATGATTCAGTGTAGTAATGATGGATGAAGCCGGCGCTCTGGGCCAGCACACACAGGGCCATACGTGCTTGAGAAAGAGGGAAAGAGAGAGAGAACACACTGTTCCTCTGCAGCCTCGCCACTGCGTCTATTTCTTCTAGTTTACTCTAAAGTGCTTTTAAGCGCTTCTGGAGAAGTGGTGTTTTCTTTTTCGGCCTTGAAAATCCCCAAAGTTTTATTCGCAGCATTTTCTATTACACTGATTTAATAGCATTGTTTCTTGCCTGTAGAAACCTATTAGTTCTTGACAACCGGTACAATCCTGAACGATTAAATTGGGAGGAAAAAATGGCGAGGAAACTTCTCTTCCTCACTGCTGAACGATGCGCCAGTCAATCAGAGCGCGGCTACATCGACTCGTGTCTTTATGTGCATTAAAAAGAGACATACAGTCATTACCTTCCCCTGGGGTGCTGGGATTAGGTGTGCGATGTGTTATAATACAATCGGATACGATTATCACGGGATGAGATGGGAGGGTTTTTGCAGACTATTACTGTTAACTGCTGGGGGAAGAAGAAGAAGAAGAAAAAAAACTTTTTTTTTTTTTTTTTTTTAGCTGGAACTTCCCCAGGGTCTGCGACTGTCGTGTCAAGTGAAAGAAGAAAAGTGTTAACGGAGGAGAGGAGTAGAAAAATGTGTCTGTGATCCGATGCAGCCAGATGTGCCGAACAGATGTATCCTCTGGCCAGGTTTAGGTTCAGGTTTGTTGTCTTGCTTGCATCATCCTCATGCTGTAGATATGTTTAATTGGACATCTGAAAAGATATAAAGAGAGAGAGAGAGCGAGAGAGAGAGAGCATTATTAACTGTTGGACTTTTCCACAGTACTAATGCATTTATGCTTATGTGCATATTCTTGCAGAAAAGCAAACACCCAGCGGTTAATGCTTTAACATCAGAAGAAAATTAAAATTTTTTTAACATCAGAAGAAGGTACAATCCGGTTCATATGTCTGAAATTTATACATGAAAACCCAACGGCAACATAATATGTTTTTCTGCTGAAGTTTCCACATACTGTACACAAAAACAATCCAATGTTTTCCTCAACGATCGATATGTGTCTGAGTGTAAAGCTAGGACCATACATCTGTGATTCTTTACTCTTAGCTCGTCCGAGTCCTCTTTTGTGCTTGCAATTATCTCTTAAGGAAGGTCATTCACACTCAGGCCGGTAAAATGTCATTAACCTGTTCGCAGACTCGACAGCGTGGCTGCTCCTTTGTCCTCAGAACTAATCAATGAGAGAAATCTGCTCAGGTTAAATTGTGTGTTTTTTTTTTTTTTTTTTTTTTTTTTTATGGCTATGGTATATTGATGTGAGCGCATTGATTCGGTGTGGCTCTTGGTGTGAAACAGCTTAAATACTTACTTTTAAAGAGAAGTAGAGAAGCTAATGGAGGAAAAAGGCAGTACTCTTTTTATTCTGATTAATTCCGTGCTTTTCCTCTAAACTCTGGGTGTTCCATCATGAAATGCTAAGAACTCACTAAGGAATATGCTTTTAAGTCATTAAACTGAAGCATTTACCATCTTCTCCATCAAAGCCTTACATCTGTACTCTTTATTATTCTGATTCATGTCCTCCTACTAATCATATATAGTAGGTTTATATAGATCACTTTATGTAGGAGGGGCTGGGGTTTGAGCTGAGGGCTGTGGAGCTTTACAAGTCCTTCTCATGCCTGTGTGGCATCTCCCTGGCACATGGCACGGGTTGGTGTGGCTGCACTAACTCACCACTAGTTGTGCATGTGTGGGCGCGTGGCATCAGCTCCGGATCAGAGTGGGATTTTTCGGGGTATATCCAGAGGTTGTCTTGTGTGATCACATGTTGTTCGTGGAGATCCCGATTATCAAGAGGAATCAAAAGTCATTCAAGGTGAAACGGTGATTGTAAACACCGAGAATTTCCATTCACCTCAAGATCAGGAGAGAAAAATTTTTCTCTAACGAATTGAATACATTTGTGTTACATATTTACTCCGGCTAAAAAGTTTCAGAAGCCCTGTACAATACGGTAGGTTTCTGAAATAATGTGTGTGTGTGTGTGTATCATCCATGATACAGTCCTATAGTTTTCTCTCAGACCTCGTTCTGCTCTCGTGCTTGTATTCACCCTGACTGATTGAGCTGTGTTACATGCTGATATATTTGTCCATATTAAAATGAACTGCAGAGGAAATGGGTTTGCAGGCTGATCTATCCCCCCTCTCTCTCTCTCGCTCTCTCTCTCTTTCTCATTCTCGCTCCGTCTGTGTGCAACAGAAGGCTTTTTAAATGACTTCGATTAATGCAGAATGCTGCCTCAATTAAAAAATCCAAAGCTATCATGAATTGTTCATACTCAAACCGTTTAAGCTAATTATGGCACAAATGAGGAGCTTTTCACCGTGGCACCATGGCACAGACTGACATTGACGGCTAATGTCACTGTCGCAGGACCTCGCTTCGCAGCTATACTAGTCAACACACCTTACGATTCCACACACACACAGAGGCTTTTCTTTAGTCTTATAATTCTTATTTTATACTCTGTCTCTGTGTGTGTGTGTGTGTGTGTGTGTGTGTGTGTGTGTGTGTGTGTGTGTGTGAGAGAGAGAGAAATTAAGCTCAATTGTCTTACGGTAATGTGGGAAAAAAACATTATCGCCTGCCTCTGCTCTGTATTGTAATCTGAAGTGCTTTATTATTATTATTATTATGATTATTATTATATATTCTTTAAACAACGATCTTGATTTTGTGATCTTTCAGCATTTGCATGCCCAGAACCATATCAAGAGAGAGGGTAGATTTATATTAAAATTTATTAAATTAATTCCATTTCTTTACTTATGATTCAGACTTGGGGCACCAAATACTGTAGCTCCAAGTGGTTGGAAGGGAACTAACTGTCCATCCATCCATCTAGGAACGTCTGTAGTCCAACTAGGGACCATAGAGACCAATGGTGACCATTGTGTTTATTCCCATTTTTACAACGTCCAGTCAACATTCACACACTGCACGCAATTTGGCGCAGAAGAAACCTACCAAGCACAGGTGGAACATGCAAACTCCATGTGCACACAGACCCGACAGTGCTAACCATTAAGCCACCGTATCACCGAAGAGAACTGTGCATGTTTTAAAGTTATGATTTAGCCTTCAGACTTTTCATGAACCCCTTAGTAGTGTCACAAACAGGATGTTTGTGTGTGTGTGTGTGTGTGTGTGTTATTTATTTGATATATGTATATTCAGCATCAATATCTTCAGGTACTCCACATGCTTGGTGGAAGCTGTGATATCTGCTAGAGGAGGTGTTACTAAGTACTGATTATGTAGGGTGCCCAAACTTTTGCACAGTGCCATGATAATTTTTGTTCAATTTATGGCATAAGAAGTAACTATGCATCAATGTTTGCTGAAAATATTGTGCATTTTTTTCCCATTTCCAAGAGTGTGTTAACATCTTTACACTAAATTTTTTTTTTACCAAAATCTGTTAATCAAGGGGGGCCTAAACTTTTGCATGAGACTGAATACAGTATAGGTATATCACTTTTAAAAATGGTCATTGTTGCAAAGCAGTTTTAAAGAATGAAAATACAAATGAGTTTGAGTCATACTGTATTACTAGTCATACTGTGTGTTTCCTCAGGGTACTCCAGTTTCACCCCAAAGTCCAAAGACATGCAGAGAACCGCCTGTAGTATGTTAGTGATCAGTGTGTGTGTTTGTGTGCGTATGTGTGCATGTGCGTGTGCTAGTGCCCTGCGATGGATTGGCACCCGTCAAGGGTGTACCCTGCCAAATGCCCCAAGTTCCCTGAGACATCCCACATTATAGATAATGAATAAGTGAATGAGTATATTATTACTCATTATAATTTCTTCCTTTCTGTCCCTTTGTTTCTTTTATGTTATTGTGATATGTTTTATTCTATAAGCACAGCAAGAGCCCAGTTGCTTGTATACTCTAGTACCATACTGTATGGTTCGGTAAAACATAGTAAAGGAGGCTGTGTGCTTTTAAATTCATCTTACAGTTGTAGAAAAAGCTAAAAAAAATAATAAAATAAAAAAATTAAACAGTTTAAATAAGAGGAAATAAAAATATTCTGATTACTCTCGATTGCTCTTATGCAAACTGCACCGGATGCTGCTGGACGTTGTTACACGACTAGAGTTCATAGCGAGGGTGAGGGAGCTTCTGGACATTATGTTGTGGTTTTTACAACATTATTAAATGACACAAATAGAAAAGGTTACAGAGACATACTGTACATAGCAAAGGCCATAAGCTTTCCTGCGTCCCTGATTTGATGATAAGCAGATGGACAGGTGAGCCACACAAGGTTTCACAACACGCTCTCAGACTAATGATCAGGAAGCAGGTTTGAGCAGGGCGTGCAATCACTCGGAAAAGTTTTAGAAGAAACAACAGTTACGCAGAGAACAAAAAAAGGAGCACTGGGATGTACGACTTAAAGCATTTAGACAAATTAGCAAACTTAATTCTCTTCCTTGTTTAGTTCTTATTGAGTTCACATAGTTATGAATCTTCAGCTGAAAGAATCTGTTGTTCTTTCAGCTGCTCCCATTAGGCCATATATATTATCAACCCTCTAATAAATGTTCATTTAAATCTAATGACATTTTAATAGAAATAGGTTCCGCGTGTGAAATAATTCGAAACTGTAGCCTAAATATTATTGTGCATGTTTAATTAATGAGCCTGTTATTTGAATAATCCATTCATGCATCCATTGTTTCCTATCCTGGGGGACATAGGACACAAGGTGGGGTGCAATAAGGCCCAGGCACACACCCACACACGCACACACCCAATTATATACTACGGGCAACGTCAGTGGACTGTGGGAGGAAACTCACTCCCACACTTTGGCCTGTTGATCATGATGTTGGCTGTTCAATCTGTATAACCAGGCAGTGTACGGATTGGGTGTACGCTACCCTAGTGCCTAAAGTCCTCTGGTATAGACTCCCATGACCCTGTACAGGATAAGCAGGATAGAGAGTGAGAGAATCTGTTTAACTGCACTTTTTGAGGTTCAAAATTAAACGAAGTTACATGTCATCTTTGGTTTGGCAACTAAGCAATAAAGTGTTTAGGAACCTAAAGGATTTTGTGTGCATGGGCCCCTGATGAAATTAGCTTTAAACACATGGCTCTGCCTAGTTTTAGTCTGAATTAACAGTCTCTCTAGAGGTAGATTAATGGAAGCAAAGACTTTTTTGGGAAAAAAAAGGAAAAAACTTTATTAAGTTTTAAGATCCAGCTTAGATGAAATATTCATCAACTCTGATTATGCTGAAATCATGACTGATGGCTCATGCAAAGCAACAAGGGATTATAACATGTAAGTAAAGCATATTTGTTAGATTAAAAGGATTTTTTATGATACCAGAAAAGGTGGTGCTTTCTCTGTAATTAAAAGCTAATGAAAAGAATGAAAATGCAGATTTTTTTTTGTCTAAGATTTGATTAATGGTCTTTTTTTTTTCTTCTTCTTCTTTTTTTAAAATTTTTTTTATAAACCTTCTCCTCAGGGAACAAACCAACCAAGACAAAGCAGGTGTATTTTAGCAAGACCATGCAGTCAGTAAAAGAAAAAGAAAATCAATAGCTGCTTTCAGACTGGGAAGAAAGCGAGAAAAAAAACAGATAACATTAACATGGATAAGGATAAGGAGATGGCTACCATTTAAGCTAACGTTAGCAAAAATCGCCAGTCTTGGATATCAGCCATTAGCACGAGTGGCTAATTAGTAATTAATGGGCGAATTGTGATCTCTGGCAAGTAAGCCATTGTTGTGTTTAGTACTGAAATATGAATCATATCTGTCCTTTGCTATCGTCTCAGAAATGGTGTTTAGTCCACCGACATCCCGTCTGGAGTCAGTCTTTCACTCTCGACTTCATGCACTTAGGGACTTGGCTAGGGTTCTTGGTCAGTTCACTTCAGCCAGATATCCTTTTAGAACACGATACTGTAGACAGCGAGATAGAAAACAGTTTTTAAATGTGCCTTAAAGGATATGCATGGTCAATGAATAGTCAATTTATTTAAATGATAATGTGCAAACTGAAAGCGCACTTCATATAGCACAGTGGCTTCTATGATAAAATAAAATAATTTTTAAAAAATGCAGGAGTTCATCTCCACCCCTTTGTGCTTTAACTGCTCACCAAACTTTGGAGCTTGCTATGGAAATGACAGGCTCCCCCTGTTACTGAGAAGAATTAATTAGACATGATAAATTATTCCTTTCTCTATCCACCGTTACGATCACCATCGCAAACACACACACGCACACACACATATTCTTATGCTTTTAATGCATGTCAAATCAGTATGAAAATTCCACAGCCCCTTGTGATTAGTATTCCGAGGGTCTGTTGGCGTGAACAAAAGTGTCAGCCATGACTGTCTGAAGACGGGAACTTTAATTTGCTGAGAGCCCAAGCTGCCAATGCTGGCCAGTGAAAGTCAAACTTCCTGGCTGAGCGGAGAAACACAAAAACGCTTTAGATTCGGCTGAAGTGGCCTCGTTTGCCCCCACTGCTGGTTGGGTTTGAGCTCTACTTTGGCTATGAGAGTGTCATGCTAAAATGCTAGGGATGGGATGATGAGAGAAATAAAAAAAATCAGGCCCTGGGTTGTGAGACCCTTGGGGAAGTGGACTGGCCTCTATTGGCATTGGAAAGTAAGAGACAGAGACGGCAAAGTGCAGGGATGCAGGTGTGCCGGAGACAGGAAGAAACAAGACAGAAAGGGGTCACAAAGAAAAAGGAAGACATGAGGGACAGATGGAACAGACAGGGCTGGAGAGAGAGAGAGAGAGAGAGAGAGAGAGAGAAGAAGCCTGACAGCGAGACCAGAGACCAGTAGCGTGACTTACTTTTGGTCACCTGGATGTCTGTCAGCGTGACTTGGACCTCTTGGGAATCCACCAAAAACGCTACCTGTCACCTCGTGTACATCATCCACGTGCCTACACGTGCCTACACGCATGCCTACATATGCTCTCCACTCTCGCACCAAAACACACTTCAGGTTTCCCCTTAAGCCTAGCCCGAGCAAAGGTCTATGTGGAGTTCTGTCAGGGAGAGGTGTGCTTTCTGCGCTGTGCCATGTGCTGTGATCACACCGAGAATCTCTGTCATGGCAGTGAGTTCACAGTGAGAGCGAGGCTGTCTTTAAGCAAGAAAATGATGAACGTAAGCACCATGGTGTGTGTAAACAGTGGGAGGTTTGATGGGAAGTGAAGGCAATGTGAACACACACCACACATTCCAACAGCTTGGCCACCAGTCCTGCATATAATCTCTCTCTCTCTCTCTCTCTCTCTGTCCTTTATCCCTGTACAGCTGCATTGCTCCCTCTTGTTTCAGTTAAAGGGGGAAAAAAAAGAAAACGCAATAGCAGCACTTCACAATTCATAGGACTGTCAGGTTGGATTTTACAGATTATCAGTTGCATAGCCTCAGGGCCGAGTTGGAGTGAGAATAGCACTCCTTTCCCCTGCATGAGGCAGAGATTGAAGCAGTCTCATGTCTTGCTGCCTGATATATTTGGTCAAAGTGTTAGTGCTGTTTTTGTGTGTAAAAAGATACTGAACTGTGTTCTACCATCACTCAACTGGTACCATTAAGGACACCGAATTTGTACAGTACACTACCTGGCTAAAACACTTGACCATTTGTACTTGTTAAACATCTAATTCCAGCTTGCTGCTTCAAAAACTTCCACTGTTCTTTGGATCATGGCTGTGGAGAACTTTGCGCATTCAGCCACAAGAGCATTAGAGAGGTCAGGCGCTGAGGTCAGGGATGAGGAGGTCTGGGGTGCAATCTGTGTTTCAGTTTATCTCAAAGGTGATCAGTAGGGTTGAGGAAAAGGCTTTGGGCAAGCTATGGATTTAAGGATTTAGCTGTGTAAACAGTGGAACAGCAAAATATTATTGCTACAGCAAACAGAGTCTTTCATTTATTCATTCATCCTTTATACCGCTTATCCTGTACAGGAGCCTAGAGACTTTGCGCACAAGGCAGGGTTCACCCCGGACAGTGCACCAATCCATTGCAGGACATATACAAAATGGGCAATTTGGGAATGCCAATTAACCTAATCTGCATGTATTTGGACTGTGGGAGGAAACTGGAGTCCGCTGAGGAAACCCAACAAGCACAGGGAGAAAATGCAAATGCACACCACCCCAAGTCAGGAATCGAACCCTCAGCCCTGGAGGTGCAAGGCAACAGTCCTAACCACTACCGCCACTAAAGTTAGCCATGACTGTCTGAAGACGGGAACAATCGTCTGCTTTGAATGTCATAACAACACTCACTCATCATCTATACTGCTATATCATGTATTCAGGGTCGTTTGGGTCTGGAGCCTGTCCCAGGAGGCTTAGGGCATGAGGCGGGGTACACCCTAGACATGGTGCCAATTCATCTCAGGGCACACACATATACACTCACTCACACTTTCATTCACACACTACAGGCAATTTGGGGACACCAATTACCCTAATTTGCATGTCTTTGCGCTGTGGGAGGAAACCCACCAAGCACGGGGAGAACATGGAAACTCACATAGAGGCGGAAATCGAGCCTGGCCGGGAATCGTACCTGGACCCTGGAGGTGCAAGGTGACAGTCCTAAATGCTACCGCCACTAAGATGGGAACAATCATGTGTTTCAATGTCGTAACTACAGTTTAGGGAAAACTCACATATGGGCGTGGTCATGTAACTGCATACTTTTGGCCATAATGTGTACATTTATAATGTATAATTAGTTATTATCACACAAGATGTTATGTAAATGTTCTCCTAATGAAAGCTTACCATCTAAGAGCTTGCAAAAGATGCAGTTGTTGCGAATGTTCATTGAATCAGCATTTTGGATCTGACAACATTTGGTTCCTGAATGGAGCACTGCGATGGTCTGGCCAGAATGAATTGTCCTGCTGTTCCCTCTGTGCTGCCAAGCTCCAGATCAACCACAACCCTGACCATAATAAGGTGCTAACAGAAAAAGAATGAATGAACATTTGACTCCAAAAATGTCTGATCTGCCCAATTGTTTTTCTTTTTGTTTTGTTTTTTTAAGAACACGTTCGTGAAATGGTTTTAATTGTTGCGGCAGTGGGTCATATTGCTGCGTCTTATACTGTAGCTCCAGGATCCTCAGTTCAATCCTGAGTGTGAATAACTGTCTATATGGTGCTTTGCATGTTTTCCTTGTGTCTGTCTGGGTTTCCTTTAAGGTCTCTGGTTTCCTGCCAGTTGACAGACAGCTTTAATATTGATTATGTGCAAATGAGTGTGTGAAAGTGGGTGTTGCCAATGTCCCATTCAGTGTACACCAAAACCTTGAGCAGTATAAAGGAATGAAGACATTCTTGTTGTCTTTCAAGTCAATTTTTGTCTGTGAACATTTGCTGACACCTGTAATAATATTCCATAATTTCCAGGAATGTTACGTTTTCAAAGTTCTCTGGATCGATTACATTAAATTGATGAGACAACAAAACAGTTAGATTAAAATTGTTTTATCTTTAGAACGAGGGTGAAGCTGTGGCATGTCCCAGTAGGTAACTGTCATAAGGCATGGAGTCACAAGGCTTGAAGCTTCTCCCTCATTCTCTCCCTCTCACCGTCTCCCTCCTGCTATCTGGCTCTCCCTTTCACTCAGCGTCTTGTCTGACAGTGAAGGTCATGGTCTTCTCCCCGGTCTCTGTCTCTCCCTGCATTCTCTTAGCTCTTGACAGGTCCTCTTATGGGAACAGACCTAGGCTCCTCTCACTGACACACAGCTCTAATAATTCATATTTAGTTAATGTTTAGTTTAGCTAATACCAGTGGACAGGTCTGGATGCAAAATAGAAAAACTGCACACGTTTCCCAAAAAACAGATATTGTAGACAGTCTGTGGCATGGGGTTGGTAATTATGGTCAATTTTGCCGAGCACTGAGTAAGTGTTCCCTTTGTAATTTTGGTGATGATGATTAATATTTCTGTCCAGTACAATGCCATTCCCACCTCTTTCCCCGCAGTCCAAAACCCAATGTTTTCGGTTTGGATGGATCTCAGCTATGGTGAATTCCTGCTTTCCACACAATGTTCCTGGGATACGTTCCAGATCCCTGACCAGGATAAAGTGGTTACTGAAGATGCAAGAAACAGATCCAAAAGAATCAATTGTACTAAAAAACAAAATCTCTTTCGGAAAAGTAATTTAGATCGTTTTATGAAATGATTTTTTTTTTTTTTCATCTCAACTGGAAACTGCGATTGAAAATATTCCTTGCACACAGCCTTAGGTGACCTTGTAGATTGTGAATTAAAAATACTCCACAGGTGTCTGAAACACTGTAAAGCCTTGCCATTTACTCTGACAGCACCCGGTGCTCTTTCTCCTATTCTTCTTTTCCCTTTGCAGACTTGTGAAAGTTTGTTTTCAGCAGGATAGGGGTGAGGAGACAGCTCAGCAAATAAAGCTCGAACAACGAGAGAAGAGTGGGTGGGCTGGATGGGGGGGGGGGGGGGATATGAGGAGGCAGCCGCTTGTAGTTGTAAGCAGAGTGTGTCTGTGCTGGAGCTGATTATATTAAACACTGAGACATTGGAGGCATTAATAATACATTATCTGACGCTTCCTCTATGCAACCAAAGCCTTGTTCCCCACAGATCTATCAAGCTTAGGAAAAAAAAAAAGCAGAGAGGGGGAGCCTGTAAGAGGTCTAATATAGCCCACTTTATTGATTAGAAGAAATGATGAGAGAGTGACCCAATGCTCACAGGAGAGAGAGATCTCAATTAAGTTTCCTGTCGGGGAGCTCCGAAGTGAATCGGCTTTTAAACACATCAGTTCGCAGTAATCCCGTGCTCTATGTCTCTGCTGTCCTAAAGACACCAAAATGGGCTGATATTCATTATTAAAGTTAGTACTGGCAGGGTGAGGGTGTGGTACTTCCTTTACAAGAGTGCATAAGTGTGTGAAGAATGGCATCGTGAGTGTGTGACCTCTGTTTGTGCATGCTACTCATTGGTTTTGTGTATTAGAGTGAGTGATGTGATGTGGCTGGCAGGAGAGATATGGTATAATGGAGGTCGTGGGACACAGTTGGATGACACCAGGGAGAGAAAAAGGCACATTTGTCTGAGTGAGTGTCGTCAGCCCCCCTCCTCTATCCTCGGTGTCCAGCTCTGGCCTCTCCTCACTGCGGCACTGCGTGATGGAGGAGGCTAGAGGCTCTGGGGCATAGCTACACCGCTAAAGTGCTTGCGTCTATGCCGCACTGCTCTAATGGCTTTACAGGGGCTCCATCATGGATATACGGAAAAACACCCACACATATGCACATATACACACATAGTCTTACTGTCACACAAACTGCGGCAGAAAAAGGTTATCCTGCCTTGCTAAACAGATATTCATTGTGATATTTGAACATAACATAACCATTCATTCATAGATTAATAACGAGTTACTAATTAGTAAATAATTAGGAGGCAGTGGTTGCTCATCAAAAAATGCTTAATGATGTAGGTTACTGATGAATGATGCAGGTTACTGGAGGTTGGGGGTTCGAGCCCATGCACTGGCAAGCTGCCAGTGTTGAGCCCTTGAGCGATGCCCTTATCTGCTCCAGGGGGCGCTGTATCCTGACTGACCCTGTGCTACAACCCCAGCTTCCTAACTGGGATATTTCCCTTTGAGATTATTAAAATGCTAATTAGTGGTGCTTGTGAAGCAAAGCATCACTTGTATTATCCTGCTGGCAAATATTTCTTTCTTTTTTTTCCGTAAAAACTTTGCCGTGTGTAGTCCTGTATCCATTTGTCATAGACTTGAGCTATGAAAGAGGTGTCGAATCATGCGGCTTATTCGGGAATGGTGTGCTATGGCTTTTCTAAGGGGCTCCCAAGGACAATTTATCAATTTACCACCAAAAAAAATTCCATAGACTTCACATTAAGACCAACTTTGATGGATTCTAGTGCAGAGCAAGAATTTTGTAGAAATCTAAAAATTACCACATTTAAAGAAGCTTGCAAGCTGTGTCTGAAAAAGAGAGTATAAGTTGTACCCCTGGGGCGCAAGAGGTGCCCAAATTTTCCCAATTGACTCAGCATCAGCAACTGACCCCACAGAGTTTTGCCACGGCAAGCACATTTCACATTTGCTTTGGAAAGATTATGAGAATATGATTATCAAAAAAACATTTTGTCACAGTGAAATCAGGGTCAGCAGGCTCAAGGGCTCAACAATGGCAGCTTAATGGTGTTGGCCCTTAAACCCCTGACCTTCCGATCAGTAACACAGAGCCTTAACTGTTTGAGCCACCATTGCTCCAAGTATTGGAAATATGGTGATGATGGATTATGCGGAATGAAGAGACTCAGTGGAAGGTGCCTTGTCTGGGTCTATTAGATTTTGCAGCATGGCTGTGGGGATTAGTTCTCATTCAACCACAGGAGCATTTATGACGTCTATATGTTATGGGTAGAAATTACAGCTTTCAAAGACATTGTAAACAATCGTGTGCTTCCAAATTCCAGAGTTTGGAGAGGACCCACACATGGCTGTGGTTGTGATGGTCAGGAGTCCACATAGTACTGTATATATTATTCGATATTAGTAGAAGAACACTTGCATCATGCTCTGAAATTTCAGTTATTATATAACACCATCCATTTGCATATGTCTACGCAGGGAGGCGTCAATGATGGATTGCTGGTTTACAAAAAGAGTCTCTGTTCTCATCCCCAGATCTTGCGCCCATCCTTATGTCTCATATATCTCTTATTCTTCCTACTGCAAAATAGAAAAAAGTGAGTGATCATCAGAGCTGATGGTCCTAGCTTTTCTCTCTCTCTCTCTCTCTCTCTCTTAAACATGCCTTAGAGACAAGTCTATATTTGGCCGAATAACTAATCTTTTAGAAGTCCTGTTTGCTCTTCAGGTTTGTCCCCACTACAAACATTTCCCTGATCAAAGCACTATTAAAGGCCCCGTCGCTTCAAACACAGGCCCCATTCCTCCACTCTCCGCTCAACCCACTAATCTCCATGGCAACCATATAATCCCCTCACTGCCATTTCAGGTAGCAATGACAGTGAAGAGAGTCTCATTTGAATAGACTCAACCTCAAAGTCATGTCCCAAAGGTCTGGAACAGGAACATTTGCTAGAATGCTTTCTAAGTGTGACTGTTTTTCTCAACAACAACAAAAAAAAAAAGAGGCACAGGATTAACTCGTGTACCTGGATGACTTCCAGCTCTCTGTATGGTGGCGTCGAAAAATGTCTCTTAAATGCAAACATGCAAGCATTTAGCAACCAAATTGGCAGCACCCTAGGTGTTGTTCCATATGGTATTTTTTTATTGTCCTTAATGCATATTCATGGGGAGGATAGAAAGCGCAGTCCGATCATTTGCACAAAAAGAGAGCTATCAGCTAATAGCCTTTTCACTGTGGGAGTGAAACACTGTCTGAGGAAAATCTCAACTGGGCAATTATTACACGGCATGGGGGGGGAGCACGAAGACGTCTTTATCCCATCTCCTCTTTCTTCTTCTAAGCTCATTTGTGTAGTTCACTCTGTGCCGTTAAAAAAACAACAGCAACAAGCCAAGATTGCATCTCATAGTGATATCAATTTTTTTTTTTTTTTTTATCAGTGTATGTCTTTCAACTCAAAGCACAAAGGCAGAATTAAAATCCTGACAGATGTCATTCTGTGTAGGGAGTTTACATTTATCCTTTGTTGTCAAGGGAAAGGAAAACCTTCTTAAAACCTCAGCCTTAATAACTTACCTCAAATCCATAAAAATTCCATTTAGCTCACTCTGCATTTGTCACTGCTACTGCCTGTTGCTTTTTATGCGCCTTTTTTGTTGCCCTACATGAATCCTCTCCATCTCTGGAGGTAAAGCGTTGCCTTGGTGCACTTTTGCTGTTGTGGAATACATACTGTATACTATAGTAATGATTTTTCAGAATACTGTAGTTTTATTTAGGCGGTTTATCCAGTGTTTTTTTTTATTTCTCACCTGTTAGTCTATATATTCTCGACTTTTTTCTATGTGACCTTACTCAGTTTTACATTCACATACATTTAAGGAGCCAAAAAAATAACTACTCTGGCAGAGAAGAGACATCATTGTTTCATTTGTAACATATATGCTGATGATGCGTCACTATGTCTATTTGAACGTAGTTGTTTAAATAGCATAGAGAGCTACAGCTATGAGGTGATATCAGAAGGTTTCAAGATTCGAGCGCCACAGATCCGGTCGCTTTTGCTGTATGTCCTCCCTCAGATGCCTTCAAACCTGACAGTAGAACCTGATGTCGAAAAAGCCAATGAGCATGCACCTGGTCAAGCTGCGAACCTGCCTTGTCCTTTTTTGGTCATGGAGATGATGGGCTCTACCACTCTGAAGACTGTTGCTTTGTGTTAGGGTCGTACCCATACGCCCAAGTTTTGTCACTGGTGCTGATCCTCGATATTAAGTACGGGCCATCCACGGCTAGCTGACGGAGTTCTTGGCAGACTTGGATGCAGTGTTCCTCCTGCTTCCGAGTCAGCAGCCAACTTGGAAGCAACACGTCACATTTTCAAATGGCACGTGAGGATTGCCTGGACTGTTTTGTATGACCAACCGACAATGGCAGCAGTGTTGTGGATTGTTCTATGTACGTCTCTTTATTCAAACTTGCTGTCCATGATGAAATCGCGGATGCAATAACCCATGCGGTCAGTATAGCGCCAGTTCCACTGCACTTCCACTTCCACTAGAAGATGTCTTTTGGCACACTGACTTATGAAGATTGGTGCTCCCTGTGACAGTGCATGCAGCCTTGTGCTGCCATCTGTTGGCGTATTACAAAAACTAGTCCCGAAAACCTTTTTATACCACCTCATATGATCACCATATAAGAACTATTTTCGTTTCCAGTTTATTCTTTTTGGTTCATTTTTTTTCATGCCATAGTACAACAAATAACTATTTTTCACCATGAAGATTCACATATTTAATAGAGACATTGACTGAAATATGCCTTGGGCCCCAAAAAAGTGTTTGGAAACCTTTTACAAAAAGGCTACAAAAGAACATTTCTGAATTTCTTAATCGCCCCATTTTCTTCTGACCAATTTGAGTTATAATTGTAAATTTGAGGATGTAATTATATTTAATTTGTACTGAATCAATGCGATTCAACCAGAATGATCCATACAGTAGGTGTACAGCACCTTCTTATTGTCACAACATTTGCAGATCCTATAAGAATCTGCATTTTCTTTCGTTAAACCTGTTACCCTTTGATTAGTAGAGTTGCCCTCAGGCACTTTTTGAGCCCGAAAACTTTGACATTTATTCCGGGTTGTAAAGGTTGGTCGTTCTCTCCTCCCTAAGGAATAGATCGCTAATACCTCGGCGCAAAATGCACTTTTTCTAGGTTTGAAGATTTGCTCATTTGTTCTCATGGCTCCTAGCTTACTCATTTTTAATCCAATCAGAAAACAAACATGTCCTGTCGAAAGGCTTGAAAATATTGATCAAAAGTAAGTGACCCCTTTTAAAGCTTGCTCGAAATTCTCTCCCTTGAAATTAATTGGAATTTTTCAGTGTGAAGGCAGTGAATCATCTGTCCCTTTTGGCAATTCCTCATCAATCCCTCTCTGAATCCAATTCTGAACTGAACACTACAAAAATTAATCAAATTGGTTATAAAGGTTAGTTTGGGTCCTGGTGGCACAATGGTGTAGTGGTTAGCACTGTCGCCTTGCACCTGCAGGGTCCGTGTTCAATTCCCGGCCAGGTTCGATTCCTGCCTCTGTGTGCATGGAGTTTGCATGTTCTCCCCGTGCGTGGTGGGTTTCTTTTGGGTACTCCGGTTTCCTCCCACAGTCCAAAAACATGTAGGTTAGGTTAAATGGCATTCCCAAATTGGCCGTAGTGTGTGTGTGTGTGTGTGTGTGTGTGTATGTGTATGTGTGTGTGCCCTGCGATGGATTGGCACCCTGTCCAGGGTGTACCCCGCCTCGTGCCCTAAGTCTCCTGGGATAGGCTCCAGGCCCCCCGTGACCCTGAATACAGGATTAAGCGGTATAGGAGATGAGTGAGTGAATGAGAGTGAGTGAGTTTGGGACCTGATACAAAACTAAAACCCTCTTAGAATAAAGCGATCATATACGCCCTGCCTATTTTCAGACAATTCCGTCTGATTATTAACATTGGTGAAATCGCTTGTTCAACTATAATTTTCGTTAAATCAGTTAAAACATATTTTAAAAATCAAAACAGCTAAGTTGTAGTGCTAGCGGTTCCATTTCTGAAGAAGCGTTAGCTGTTGTTATGTTAGCTGATACGTTCCCTCTGTGAGAGCTGCGCAGGAGCTCGGTTGCCATGACAACCGAGCTAAACCATGCCCTTCCACTCACACTCATTCAGAGCCACAGACTGTCTGGCCAAGAAGAGTTGTTTCCAGAGTTTTTCCCAGGAAAAGTGATGCATCCATGCACCCCAATGTCACCTTTTCTTTAGGAATGGTCTCTAATTAATCGCTGTAATTCTTTTTCCTTAAATGGTGAAAGGAATGAAAAGTAGCAGAGTGGCTACAATGTTATTACGATAATTATGATTTCCGCATAGTACTATAAAAAGTTAAATTGTATTTTTTACATTGTATTTGTGTAAAATCTCAACTTGAGTAAAAGTAGCGTTTCCCTTGGGGAAATATTACTTAAGTAAAAGAAAAAAAAAACAGTCTGCTTATTTGTGTGCCTGAGTAAAAGTGCAGAAGTGCTCAGCTTCAAATTTATTTAATCATTAAAGTAAAGGGGTTTAATGAGCTCACATAGCCTTTTTCATAGTTGAAAAAAAGTCTTTAGTATCTTAATTTGCTTATCAGGAATAGAAGCTTTTCACAGATTTTTAGATTTAGTAAAAAAAAAAGATTTTTTGTGTTTGCCTAGGAACTGTGGGAAAAGTCACCTGTCATGTCAGTCACATTGCTTCTTTAGCCACTTATTTACATACTGTACTGTATCACACTTTGTACTAGAGTTTCGCTAGACCAGAATCTTCTTTACTGTAGCATTTTGTTACAGTTAAATTGAAGTTAATAACAGAAGGCATTTATTCAGTGTCTATCATTGATACATTTTTATTCAACAACACAGCTTTAAAATCACAAAGATTTTTTAACTTTTTTTTTTTTTTTTTTGCATGCCTGATTTTAAAGCTGTGATGCCAAGGGCAACACTATTTGTAAAATGATCCCAGCATTTCATTTATGTGTGTGTTCTTTTGGCCCAGATTTTCAGAAAACAGTATTTCTGCAGCACACCAGCTCTGTCTTCTGCCATTCGGTTTATAGTTTAACAGCTCACAAGAAATTCAAAGTCTAAAATTCGGTATGCAACCCAAAGTACACCACATGTTTGGTTCTTTTCATGTACTTGTCTCAAATCAGGGTTGAATCATGTTCATACTGCCATCAATCTGGAATAGCGTCTATAAGAAAAAAACCTCCAAACACCCACCTCTCACATGCTTGGTTATTTTCTTGAACATTTAAGTGTAATTGCCGTGCCTAACCTGCCCAAATGAAGCACACCCTCTGCCTTAATTAATCTGTTTAGCTGCTGGAAATACTGCTGTAAAGTCTTTGGAGAACAATGCACTAATCGTTCCCTGTTCTACATCCTGGTTTTCGGAGATGTAGCCCCCTCAGGAGGCGTGAAGCACTGTTTGGTGCCCCTCTGAGCTTTTAAAAACTTTTTTTTTTTTTATGACCTCTGCTTCATGTGCCGAGAGGAAACCAGCTCGCCGTTCTAAAGAAATGGACGCGGCATGCAATTCTGTCCCAGTCCAGCCTACTCTGCAAGTCAACTCGCCATCAATCACCTCCAAGGCCTTAAGTGACACAAGCGGGGAAATTGCACCTCCTTTCAACAAGCCAATCAGAATCCCCTTCAATTACCTGACATTTCATTAATCTCTATCAAAGTCTTGCTAACCACATCCAGCACTACCGGGGCTTCAGTAAGCCCTGGAGGCCATTATTAAATTTGCCTGTATCATTGTAAAGGAAATGGCAAATGCCTTGGACTTAAAGGGCACCCAGCATCTGTCTCTTTAAGACTGAAATCAGCTAAATTAAAAGTGCACAGTTGGACATAGCAACAACAAACCACGTCTATGCCCTTTACAACAGGGCTTGATCAATTCTTAATGCGGCTAGCCAAACATTTTCCAACACTTACTGCCCTTTAAAATAACACTAGGTAACTAGTGTGAAGAAGAAAAAAAAAACATGTGCACACATTGGCATTTGTCACTAAATTTGAACACCATATTCAAGGTTATGGAATGGATTATACTATGTATATTAACAGAGCTCGCACAGCATTATGCATAGATTTTTGTGTGCACATTTCTGCAGATAGTATAATGTTAAAAATGCACATGTATACTTTATATTTAGACCCACAAGCTAAAGTAGATATGTACACCCTTAAATGTATTCTGTATTAAGCAATACAATAATAATATTCTGTAGCAATAAGAGAGAGAAATGTAAGTACTGATGGACACATGAACATGTGAGTGCTACAGCTTTTTTACAATCTTTTACTTTGGTAAAATATGTAGAAGGAGAAACATGAGTGTTCCAATCAAAGGTTTTTTTTGTAACTGCTTTATCTTATCTTTTATCTTGTATCCCAGGATAAGGCTTGAGCCAGGAATACACCCTGTGTGAGACACAAGGCAACATGCGCTCACCTACTAATGACTTGGGGAGGTTGCGAGACTGTAACCTAAGCTCAGGTTTAAATGAGGGATCTGGGAGCTCTGATGCAACACTGTGTTTGGTTGCTTTGCTTGTTTGCTGGGTGAAGTTGTTTCGTTTCACTGTGTACTGATCTATATATGGTTGAAATGACAATAAAAGCCTCTACTTTACTTTACTTAACTTGATGGACTCTAAAGGAGTGTCCTATCCAGCAAGCATGCAAATGGAAGAAAGGACAAGTGTCCTTAAACAATGTGAAAAAATGTGATTGGTTAAGAGACTAACAAGGTGTTTGGCTTTTTACTGTCTCTCTAATTTATGTCTTTCTGACATTGTGTGAACTTTCCCATGTGCTAAATCTCTCTTTGTTCAATATCACATGTCCAGAAAACTTCGCTGTGCTTCATTATTGTTTATATGGTAATACTTGCTCGAATCATTTTGTCCAACCGCAATATACTAATGCGCTTCCTATCTGTCTCCATATGACTAATTATCTTTGTTCTACCCAGCTCGGTAACAGATGTACAGTACCCAAGGCATGTACCTGAGAAACTCTGTCTATCCTGTGAATAAACCAAAGAGCTCATTCAGACACACCGCACATGCATGTAGCGCATCGAGATGCGGCGGACACATGAAGCAACAATTACTCGTTCCTTATTTCATGTTAAACCTAATACGGCTTCAACAAATTATCAGCATGTTATTGTGCAGCTGGTTTTGTGTGTCTCTATTATCAGGTCATAACAGCAGAGATCCGGCAGTGTTTTTAAATAGGAGAAGCCCCCTTAGTGTGTTATTAACAGTGTGATGAGCTGTTACTAAACTGCTGACTGACTTTCCACTCTCTCCGTCTCTGGGCTGCTCTTACGTGCGGGTGGGGATAATGCAAGTAAGGTAGAGAAGAAAGGAAGAGGAAAAGAGGTCGGATCGAGTTTACGCCTTTGTCACATTTATACCTAAAGAACTCCACCGAGCTTAATATGGAGCGGCTTGTATTTATTAGTGGTTAACTGTGTTAGAAAGTATAACTGCAAATGCTTACCGATTTACCTACTGAAATGTTGAGACCAGCCTGTGTGATACGATTACTGATGAGCAATGTTGCTGATCGTTATTCAATTCACTGATGTCGGTGAAGTGGCCAAGTTCGGGTTTGCGAGCATCTCCTCTGATTAAAGTGGGGAGAGAGGGCATCAAAACGCTCGCTGCTTAATCAATATACCACTGACGAGAGGAAGGGAGGGAGAGAGCGAGAGATAGATACCAGAGACGACTGAAAGAGAGGTGGAGAGTGAACCCTCAAGAAAATAGTTTGCCGTCCGCAATTGCGGCCTGGGGCTAAAAACGATACTTGCATGTGAATATATATTTTTAGGGAGTATGGCCGAGATTGACTGAGAGACTGAGGCTGTAAATTGAGTGTCAGAGATCTCACTGCATCTGGTAAGAAAAAGAAGAGATGGAGAGAGAGAGAGGGGAAAAGGGAGGTGGAAAAACGGGATGAAAGAAATTAAACCTGGGAGCTGTAACAGCGTAATAATGTTGGGTGCAGTGAGAGGTTCCCCGTCTGGACTTTTGTTGCTTTCAGAAATTATTTATAACTCTGTGGGGAGGGAGAGAAACTAATAACCTATATTAAAAAGGCTGTCTTTCTCTCAATTGCGTTTATAGTCCGAGCTTCATGGGACTCAGACAACATCTATAAAATTGCTGCCTGCTTCATTCTGACTGAAGATTTAAACACAGGGAAAAAAAAAATGATACTAGACTGAAGATATTAAAGGAGCAAATGTATGAGGATAATACGTACATATGACTTTTTTCTTTATCTTTCTCCCAAATGCTTTGTGATGCTCCCAAATACAGTAGTTGCAGGTTTGTCCACTTGCATTGTTTCTTTAGCTAGCAGCCCTTTGTTCTCTTCTTTTCTCATGTCCGAAAGCAATGTTAAGAAGTAGACGGAAAGAGAAAAATAAATAGGAAGATAATACCGAATACGTCAGTTGATTGCAGAGGGATGATGTTTTGTCAGAATCAGCTGCCAGAACTGTCATTCAGTGTCCAAATAAATCACCACAAATGGCATTAAAGAGCATTCAGTGATATCTTCTTCAAATACAGCTATAAGGCTTCATTTTAAATTGGCCTCTTATATTAACAGAAGTCATTAGATGGAGGGGTGGGGGGGTGGGGGGGAGACATGTCACTCTAACCCCCACCCCATCTTGTCTTTCTGAAATAGAGATTTCTCCACTTCAAGGACGACAGTGACAATTGAGGTCGTGAGCAGCGCAGGAAGTGACAGTTGAATGGGGGAGACAGCGAGAGAGAAAGGTTTTGATTGCAGCAAATCGATCTCTAATCACCCTGTGCTCAGCGCTTTTATCCCCGAGCTGTCTGCTGGGCTTAAGAGCGTTCGGGGATATATTTACATGCTGTGGTCTGGAGGGTCTTCACTGTCTGACTCTCTTTCTCTCCCTCACTTTCATTCCGTCCCTCTGATTGTCACAATGTGGCATTGTAATCCTCTATGGTGGCCACCTCACGCATCAAACACCCCCACCCCCCGCCTCCCCGGCATCTTCATTGCTGATTGCCCACTTCAGCCACCTCTCATCAGGAGAGAGAGAGAGAGAGAGAGAGAGAGAAAGAAAGGCTTCTTTTCATCCAACATGCTTGACCTAGGTGGACATTTTTCAGTTTTTCTTTTCTTTTCTGTCCGAGTGTCACCTTGGCTCACATGCCTCTGTCCTTGGTGACGTCTGCATCAGCCTCTTATCCTCTTATCTGAGGGTCAACTGGGAGGAAAAATCACCTGATGGAAAAGAATGGAAGACTGTACAAAGGTTTTGAGGGTCGCTGGCGGGGCAGTTCTATCTGGTCAGTGCTATTTGAATGGAGAGAGAGAGAGACTGCAGTTCATGAAGTGGTGGTAGGGTTAATGGAGCTTCGGCTCAGGAGCTGAAAGTGCCCCTTGACATATAGAGCTGTGCTGGTACTCTTGCCCTAGAACAGAGTTCGAAGACTCGCCGCATGCCCTCTTCTTGGCTTAACCTTTTCAGAAGCCCTGTTGCTTTTAGAGCTCGTTCTGTGCCTTTGAGAAACTATCAGAGAATAATAGAAGTTGACTGCCTTTCAAGCTCAATACTCAGTATAGTGTGTATAAGCTCAGTTTAAATGTAGCATGAGTGACAATTACAGCCTCTTCATGTCAGCAAATCTGACCTGCTTCTGTGAACTGATGCCAAGTTATTACAAAATAAAAGAAACTATTAACCTAGTCCTAAAGTCGCTTTGACATCACACTGCGCTGGGACCATAAGGAAAGAGCAGTGTTGTCTTGTCGATTGAGCCTCTCTTGCCTTTCTTATTTCACTTAGGCACAGGAACGTGCAACATTTTATCTATGGGTTATACTTGAATCGTGTATAAGCCCTACATTAGTGTGTACAGATGGTGTCCTTTTATTTAAAGATGTAAGTTATCAGAATAATTGATGCTGTATTTCTCAAATTACAGAAGGGACCGTACAACTATTTCCTGCAATGTCTGAAATACTTAAATCTCTGGTTAGTGATCAATTAAAAACATTTATTTATTATACTATTTTTTTTAAATAAAAGTCACAGCACTGTAACTGCTGCCAGTAAAGTACTTAACGATATTGTAAAAACCCTGGTCTGCTCATCAAACTTTGAAGCCGATCATTAAATCTGGAGTTCCACAGGGTTAAATTTGCAGCCCGATTATTCTCTTTATATACTAAAGATGTTGACAATAATGCCTCTAATGCCGAATTGAATTTATATGCTTGTCTATCGCTCTGCCTGATCTCCAACTGAGGCAATCTCAGATCTTTAGAAAGCCTTATCAACTACACAGAAAAAAAAAAAACAAAGTGCATAGTATTTAATGCATCTTATCTCTAACACCCAAATATTCACCTTGCAGACAAAAAATACTTGGGTTTTGTATTGGACAATGATTTTCTTTTCTTTTTTTAAAAATTTATCTTAACATCGAACACAAAATATTAAGAGAGAGTAACATAAATCGTTCTTTATAATCCTGTTACATAATGATAACTACCGGGGTCTGTAGATTTCTTCTAGCCCTGTAGCAATGTGTTTCTTACTTAAAGCTTACAATATTACTATTTTTTATGAAACTTTATGGAACGGTGATGGTAGAGGTAGGTATGTGTATTTTTCTTTTAATTTTTTATTTTAAATAGTATGTTTTTTCTAACCTTGAATTAGATTGAATTTGTTTAGATTTTTGGCACGTTCCTAGTTCGGCTCTAATATGCCGATTAAATTACAGTATAATGTTTTGCTGCAACAGGCTGAAAAGTGTCCAAGGATACCATTTAAAAGTTGGTCGTTTATGTACAGTAACAACTTCAGCAGCAACCTCATTTCCCCTCTCATCTGTTCTAACCACTCAGCATTCAGCATCACCCATGTACTAATCACCGGCCTGATCATCTGCACCTGTTTTCACCGGTTCATGCCTTAAGTTAGATTTTGCTTATGCTTGAATGATTCATAGGTCACGGTTTGGCTTTACAAAAAAAAATGCATTCCTCTGAAACTGGTCAGGTACAGGGACTTGACTGAAACTCAGAGCCAAAAAAAAGTCCTTTAGGAAGTCTGGAGAACTCTGTAAGTCTGGAGAACATCAAAACTACATTAAAAAAAAAAAACTAAACAGTCTGGCTCTTTGGGAGCAAAATATGAAGAAATGAGTTGTGACTCACAGTATTTGACAAAATCAAGCTTGATGGCACCTGTGAGTATTTTCATTCCTACTTTCCTCTTCAGTAAGAGTTTTATTGTGATTAGGGTCACAGTGGATCCTTAGCCTTTCCTGAGGCAGAAAAGGCTAAGGCAGAAATACACCCAGGATGGGGCATCCGTCCATTGTGGCACACACTTTCACACACTCATTCCCACTTAGAGTTAGTTTTATCTGCGTTTTTGTAGGTAGGAGATTCCCTTTCCAAACACAGGAAGATCAATGTATTCAAATAACGCATGATAAAATGTAATGCATGTTTATGGCAGTTATTATGGAATGATTATGTGTCATGGAGCGTTATAATCTCTGTCATTAATCATAGTGTTATACGTTCACACTTGCTTATCCATTAGCGCTTACACTTGTTTACTGAACTCAGCATACTATACATTCTGCACTGTGCCATAGGCATTCAGTTAGATGATACAAATCAATATTTGAGGTGACGAAGTCGGAGATGATTGAATTTCACACATTTTATTTGACCCTTATCATTAATCATCACAGCCTGGCTCATTAAAAAAAGAAGTGCCGGTTTAGCTGACCTAATCAACATTTTAAAAGCTGGGCTTAATAGAGAAAAGGTGGCTTTTTTTTCCCCCCGCTGAATTTGGTGTGTTCCAGTTTTCTCTCTCATATCTCAGTAACTGCATTACATCAGACACCTTTTCATGTCTTATCCACATGAATTAAAAGTGACAAGACGGCCACTAAAGGAAAGCTGAGCTGCACAATCTGCGTAACCTTCAGAATTCATTAGATTTTCCACTGTTTGTCAAAGACTTCTCCTCTTGATGCGATTTACATATTTATCAGTGCCGATCATAATGTGACGTCTTGAATTTATTTTAATTTTTTTTTCAGTTTTTGGCGCAGGAGGTAATGTGGAGACTGTGGCACTCTCAGTTGAGAAATATGCTGAGCTGGCTGTCGTCGCCAAGGGTGTGAACATAAATCTTCCCTTCTTTCACTCTCGGTATCTCTCTCTCTCTCTCTCTCTCTCATGTCTCCCTGTCGGTCTTTAATTTCTCTCCTAATGGAAACAGGGAGCTCCTTATCTGAGCAGGAGTAACTGGGTTGTTGACGTCTCCTATGATTTGGCGCCGCTCTGGCCTCTCTGCAGAGTAATCTTCTAGCAAGGATTCCTACACCCATCACTTCTTTAGTACCAATAAAAAGGGCGATATATGGAGCGAAGGCAGTTAGGAGTCCCTTCAGAGGAGTCGGCACATGACCGCTGTTTAATGGCCTAATTGGGAGTATGTGTCTAGCACGCAGTACAGCATAACACGGCATCTACTGTAGGTAACACTTCATAACTCAGACCGCACCATTTCCAGCTTAAGCTCGATTATTTTCAGTTGAGATCTTTGCGATTCATGCATTGAGAAGAGAGAGGGCCGAGGAAGAGGCTGAGAGCGGGAATGGATGGGAAACCATCCATACATTAAGGCATCACATTGTCTGTTGGATGCTAAAGGAAAACAGAGTGTAACAAAACTACTGAAGCAGCAAAAAAAAAAAAAAAAAAGGAAGGAAAGGAAAAAAAGCTCAGCTGGCGGCCCAAGCACATTTGTCTTGTTTTATAAGAGCTCTTTCCTCCCCTTGACCAGGCAGAAGGAGGTAAATGTTGAGATGTGTGTGGTGCTAGGGCCCCCTGCTGATATACAGCTCCACCTGCAGGCCGCACGCCGCTAGTTCAGTCGAGAGTGATGTGGAATTCTGACCGCTGATGGAGAAGTAGAATGCGACGCATCCGGAATGCGAATCTTAGCAGCATTATGAGATAAAAATGCACATCACTATACTTTGCTCATTACACTCCGATTCAGGAGAATTAATATTCAGCAGAACGAGTAGTACTCTGGTAGGAACGGTATGAGGGAGCTCTAGGCAAAATTTCGAAAAGTGTTCATTTGTACAGCACTTACACACCCTCATCTACACACCCAATGCAAGGTTGACTCTATTGCTGCTTTTCTGAGTATAAGTACGTGGTGCTCGCCTCCAGCGTCTTCACAGCTATCATTTCATTGTTTTACATCCGCTGCTGGCATGTCCCGGTGGGCCGGGGGCCAAGGTGTAATTTAGAACTGATGGAATTTCACAGGCAATTGTGAGGCAGGGCCTGGGCAAAAAAAAAAAAAAAAAACTCTCACGTTCATGGCAAATGGGCAGGGTCTCTCCGCCGAGACTCCTGAATGGCAAAGCCATTCATCTCAGTGAAGGGCAGAAAGAGAGAGAGAAGAGGGCTCTGCTTTCATTTTCCTTTAAAAATGGAATAATGGTTTATATTTATGGCTTTTGTGTCAGTGACGCACTCCCATGTTTTTCTTTTCTTTCTTTTTTTTCCCTCTAGGTGAGCAGAAAGCAAAGCTGGGGTGTTTGTGTTGCTAAATAAGGTTCGCTCCTGCTGAGCACACACTTGCCTGAGATCAATAAGATATTAAGCTTGTGTACATAGCAATGAGCTGCATAATCACTAAAGTCATTTAGGACATGAAGGAGAGGAAGGAGTGCTGGAACAATGCAGCGGACATGATATATTATTGACCAGATAGTCGATTTAAAACAGTCCAGGGAGTGTATATATACATATATATATATATAGATATGTGTGTGTGTGTGTGTGTGTGTGTGTGTGTGTGTGTGTGTGTGTGTGTGTGTGTGCGTGTGTGTGTGTGTGTGTGTTCCAATATGCAAAAGAAGAAAAAAAACACACACACATTATTATTATATAATTATTGTCGTCTGGTTCACTCACTATCGGTGACACTGCAGTGTGACACAGTGTTATAGTGACCGCAATGGCAAAAATGATCCCATAGCTTATCTGACGCCAGAGCCTCAGCACCGTTTCCCAAAACAGTGCTGGTGTAATGGATTAGGCCACCCTTGCGTTTACAGTTCATGATGTGCAGCACTCAGGAAACCTGTTGAATAATGAATATTGGTATTTTAGCTCAGGTTGACTAACGCTGCCACGCCATCGGTCACAACACCTTTGGAAAGCATATATAAGTGTGCACCTGTACGTTCTGAAGTGAGTTCTAGTGTCAATGAGAAATTCATAGCAATGTGTGTGGGACATTCTTTCCCATTCTGCACGCTAGTCCAACACACATCCGCACACCCCGTGATGTGCGGCATGCTCCGCCGACTAGAATATTATTCCTGCCTTAAATGTAATCATCCATACTGAATAGGAGACAAAGAGCTAGGGATGTAGTTTAGCATGTCTGCCAATATGATAAAGCTTTTCTCTGCAGCTCCTTGTGTGTGTGCAGGCGTGCGGGCGTGTGAGTGTGAGCATAACTATTGTGTTATTTGCCATTGGTCATTATAGCACTCTCCCGTTTGCATTGGAAGCGAGGGATTTTTTTTTTTATGTTTTGTGCTTTCCCCAGCCCGCCCTATAGCTGATAAGCAAGTGATTGTGACTGCTGCATGAATTCCTGGGTTTGTAACAATGAAATCGTGAAGCACCAGGTAGAAAAATGAGCTCACCTCACCATGGGTGGAAGCATATCAGCATTTTAAAAAGGCCTTTTTGTTGAGCATCTGCTCCCTACTGCTTTATTAGACTGTATAACGTTCCATGCCGGTTATACACCAGGTGCCTTTCGCAGAGGTACCGGGTTCCTTTTTTATGCATTAAAATTCATATATGAAACAGACAAGGTGAGGATAGTTATATATAAAAAAAAGAAAAAGCATGAACAGCATACCGAGGGGAGAAATCTCCGGCCTATTATTGCATCCGGAGGGCGAGGGCCATCAGTAATTTAATTTGAGCCATCACAGGAGCGTCTTGTCCTTGGCCTGATGAGGACACTGGATCACCATGCAGTCTCTTTCTTCTTGTCTATTTCAATCATTCTTTTCAAACACAGATCTGTGCACCAGGTCCTCACAATACAAAATGAAGATTCTAACAAACCTTAAGCATTATTTTGAATGTAACTAGGTTATGCAACTAGGTTATGCAGCATATTATAACTGTTTTTCTTTTTTTGTTCTTATGTAAATGGTCAAAGGTATATGCAGATGCACTGACTAGGGTGATGTGGTACCAGTGTGGGGTTACATTGAAAATCTTCAAGTGGCTGCAAGTGCACTTTCAAATGCCGTTACTGTCTTCCAAAGCTGTTACTTAATACAAACAGTCTTATAAGGTTTGTGATGCACTGTTTTACATCATACCATTACTCAAAACAATGGGCTGAATGATTTTATTTTGACAAATCAGAACAAACTCAGTTGTAGCGTTAGAAAGCGTCCTATATTTAATCAAATGCCAGACTAAACAAATTCATTGCCTTTAAGGACACAACAAATTAACTCTCGTACATACCTGTTTAAGTGAAAGAAAGAACTGTAATTTATTGACTCGTTTCAGATCTGGTATATACAAGTGCTGTTCAAGTCCAATCAGGACTTGTGATGAAGGCATAAAACAGATTTATATTTACAGAAGACTTAGCCGCAGTAACAGATTAGAATAGTGCAAACCTTTTAATTAAGGCTGTATATCCATGAATGACAATCTGGGCCGCGTTGGCTCGGAGCGCACTGCAGTAGTTCCGGTGAACATTCAGTGAGTGGACTGCCTGATCCTTGAAAATGTCGCACACAACATTCCCCATACAGTCCTGAACTTGCTCCAAGCCATTTCCACATGATTGGGCCACTAAAGGGGTTCCTGGGAGGCAAGCGTTTTAGATTGGAAACAGACAGCCTGATCATGGCTCCAGTGTACTGAGAAAACTTAATGGCATCGAAGCACTGAAATAAGTGCATTAGTGTAGCAGGGGATTATGCAGTATAGAGAAATAAAGTTTGAGATTTTTTTACTTCTGCCATTCTGCACAATTGAACACGCCTCATACTGTACGTGTATATATACTGTAAAAGGTCTGGTCTGATAAGTGATGTGATCAAAACATTGACAGAAATATATACACACGTGGACAAAATTGTTGGTACCCTTTGGTCAATGAAAGAAAAACTCACAATGGTCACAGAAATAACTTTAATCTGACAAAAGTAATAATAAATAAGAATTCTATGAATGTTAACCAATGAAAGTCAGACATTGCTTTTCAACCATGCTTCAACAGAATTATAAAAAAAAATGAACTCATGGAGCAGGCCTGGACAAAAATGATGGTACCCCTAACTTAATAGTTTGTTGCACAACCTTTTGAGGCAATCACTGCAATCAAACGATTCCTGTAACTGTCAATGAGACTTCTGCACCTCTCTGCAGGTATTTTGGCCCACTCCTCATGAGCAAGCTGCTCCAGTTGTTTCCGGTTTGAAGGGTGCCTTTTCCAGACAGCATGTTTCAGCTCCTTCCAAAGATGCTCAATAGGATTGAGGTCAGGGCTCATAGAAGGCCACTTAAGAATAGTCCAATGTTTTCCTCTTAGCCATTCTTGGGTGTTTTAGCTGTGTGTTTTGGGTTATTGTCCTGTTGCAAGACCCATGACCTGCGACTGAGACCCAGCTTTCTGCCACTGGCCAGCACATTTCTCTCTAGAATCCCTTGATAGTCTTGAGATTTCGTTGTACCCTGCACAGATTCAAGACACCCTGTGCCAGATGCAGCAAAGCAGCCCCAGAACATAACAGAGCCTCCTCCATGTTTCACAGTAGGGACAGTGTTCTTTTCTTGATATGCTTCATGAACATAGAGCTGATGTGCCTTGGCAAAAAGTTCCATTTTTGTCTCATCTGTCCATAGGACATTCTCCCAGAAGCTTTGTGGCTTGTCAACATGTAGTTTGGCATATTCCAGTCTGGCTTTTTTATGATTTGTTTTCAACAATGGTGTCCTCATTGGTCGTCTCCCATGTAGTCCACTTTGGCTCAAACAACGACGGATGATGCGATCTGACACTGATGTTCCTTGAGCATGAAGTTCACCTTCGATCTCTTTAGAAGTCTTTCTGGGCTCTTTTGTTACCATTCGGATTATCCGTCTCTTTGATTTGTCATCAATTTTCCTCCTGCAGCCACGTCCAGGGAGGTTGGCTACAGTCCCATGGATCTTAAATTTCTGAATAATATGTGCAACTGTAGTCACAGGAACATCTAGCTGCTTGGAAATGGTCTTATAGCCTTTACCTTTAACATGCTTGTCTATAATTTTCTTTCGAATCTCCTGAGACAACTCTTTCCTTCGCTTCCTCTGGTCCATGTTGAGTGTGGTACATACCATGTCACCAAACAACACAGTGACTACCTGGAGCCCTATATATAGGCCCACTGACTGATTACAAGATTGTAGACACCTGTGATGCTAATTAGTGGACACACCTTGAATTAACATGTCCCTTTGGTCACATTATTTTCAGTATTTTCTAGGGGTACCATCATTTTTGTCCAGGCCTGTTCCATGAGTTATTTTTTTTAAATAATTCTGTTGAAGCATGGTTGAAAAGCAATGTCTGACTTTCTTTGGTTAACATTCATAGAAGTTTTTTAATCTTTTACTTTTGTCAGATTAATGTTATTTATGTGACCATTGTGAGTTTTTCTTTCATTGACCGAGGGGTACCAACAATTTTGTCCACGTATATATTTTGTATATATATGTTTATTACCATTTTACATCAAGAACATTTGTGTATCATCGGTTTAGAGTAGAGACGTGTATCTGGACATTTAAAGGTTTACATGAATAAAGGTGGTTTGATATGAAGCTTGTGGGACGATGAATATACCATGGGGGAATATACAGGTTGCATGCACAGTATTTACCCTCATTATCAGTAACGCCTTTATTTGCAAAGACGGTTTAAATTAGCCTTATTTGTTTGAAAAGTTTGTGCATAATTACAATCATTAAAACAATTAAATGAAAATACTAGAATATAATATAATAAACTAATTAGAAAAATAAATCATCATGCACACAAATAATCTGTTTTAAAGAGTAACTGTAAACTGTTATACAGTAGCTGTAACCATTCTAGCCTGATATTTAAAAATGCACCATGACATAATAGCAAACTGTGACATATATTTTGAATACAGCTTGAAGAAAAAGGTATAATATTCCACATAACCTATAACCAAAGTATTACATTTCTTTCAGTTTGATCCAGGTGCACTGACTCTCCTGCTTCATGACTGCAGATTGCAGCTATATTCTGCCTTAAGGGATAGACATATGGCTTTCTACCACACACATACCTGCTCACACTAAACCTGTGTGTGTGCGTTGGCGTGTGTGTGTGTGTGTGTGTGTTGCAGCTAACCTGAGCCCAGAGCGAGAGAAACGTGTGGTTTTCCTCACAGCACGTGTTCACCCAGGAGAATCGCCTGCTTCTTTCATCTGCCAGGGTAAGACCCTTGTCTCCTGTCCTACACACTTGCGTGCACACACACACACACACCAGCACACACACACAAAAGTGGCTGACTATCATTTTCTTCTATCAGGCTGGGCGCTTTAATCTGTGAGTCTGGGTCTCATGAGGGTCAGTACTGGGACGGAAGGGCTGAGGAGGTTCAGGGAAAATCTGAGAGACAGAGTGACCTTTAGCGGTCGCTTAAAATTTAGGATTATAAATCTTATATCACACATACTGTACACACACACACACTTGCATGTTTGTCGTACCAACCTTGTGCGGACTTTCCACTGACATAATTATTAATGCACCTAATTAAATCAATCTTATGTATGTATGCATATGCAGTATAAAATGTGTGTGTGTGTGTGTGTGTGTGTGTGTGTGTGTGTGTGTGTGTGTGTGTGTGTGTGTGTGTGTGTGTGTGTGTGTGTGTGTCACTTCTTTGATATAAAGGGCAAAAAATGTAGATATTCCTATACTTTGGGGTACTTGTCCCTTACCAAGATATAAAAATATGCCCACACGCACACACGCACGCACACACACACAAACACATCCACTGGAACTCCATCAACCGGCCCCACTCAATCACCATGCTACGCCATCAATCACGAATCCATGACAAAACTAATGGCTGCAGTTTCTCACAATGCAGACTTTCTGACCTCCTCTTTCTGTACAGTTGTGTAATTATACTGTGTTAAACAGTATTCTCACAAATACAAAAGAGATAAGTTTTAAGGGCCTGAACATTCAGAAGCTTCAGAAGGTGTCTGCGTGGGTAATTAGGAGCTTAAGCATTGTAGTAATTTAGGAGAGGGCTGACACGAATAACGGTAGTCTGGTCACGATAACGCTTTCAAACCACCTGCCATGCCACCTCAATGTGACTTTCAGACACACTTACACACGCACGCACACACACACACACACACACACACACATACATACACATACAGCCGCACACACCGCCACACAGATGTGCATGAATAAATCCGGGAAGTCCGAGCAATTAGACGGAGCACTGGTGTGGCCTCTACAGCTTGCTCTCTTTCCCTCTCTCCCGGTCTGAGTCTCTCCTCCGTGCCACATTGACTCAATTAAAGAGCTTGTTATGCCTCCATTAGCGGTAATGAGCAGGACAGAATGGGCATGGGGAAGAGGAGAGGCATGGGGTCATTGCTCTTTCCCTCCCTCTTTCTCTCCCTCCATCTACCTATCCCTCTCTTTTTGTGTGTCTCTTATTTACCTGTCAATTATTGCCACTCAGCGCTGTGCAAATGAAAACACGACTGGCTGCCACGGCTGACCCGCACCACCTAGCACCGCCCTTCCTCTTTGTCAGCTCTTCACCTGATCATAAACTGGATTCCCTCTCTTCTTGTGTTTCACCTAATGTACTTATTATGACCTTTGGTTCTTTCTCTGCTAAACTCTTTTTTGTTTTTCTTTCTATATCACTGTGGTTTTCGACATCTCACCTTTATTCATTCTATTCTGTTCGTATCGATCTAAGATGAATATCTCAGATTCCTTCTCTGATATTATAACGGACCTGTCTGTCCTTTGTTTTTGCTCAGCTTTCTGTCCGTTTTCTCCCCAATGAGTAAATGCCTTTGAAAGTTCAACACTGTAAGTGTCTACTGCATGTGTGAAGATATACAAAGAATATACATTAACTATGATAATGCTGGAGTGTTTATGTGTTGCGTAGGTGTTATAGACTTCCTGGTGAGCCAGCACCCTGTGGCACAAGTCCTGCGTGACCATGTGGTCTTTAAAATCGTGCCCATGCTCAACCCTGATGGTGTGTACCTGGGCAACTACAGGTGAGCAACTATATCTTCGGTCACAATATCTTGCAATTTATGATAACATGTGATTTGATTTGGGCGGCACGGTGGTGTAGTGGTTAGCACTGTCGCCTTGCACCTCCAGGGTTCCGGGTTCGATTCCCGGTCAAGCTCAATTCCTGTTTCTGTGTTTGCATGTTCTCCCCGTGCTTGGTGGGTTTCCTCTGGGTACTCCGGTTTTCTCCCAAAGACCTAGGCTAATTGGCGTTCCCAAATTGCCCGTAGAGTGTCTGCATGTGTGTGTGTGTGCCCTGCGATGGACTGGCATCCTGTCCTGGGTGTAGCCCGCCTCAGGCCCTAAGTCTCCAGGATAATGATATAGACGATGAGTGAGTGAGTGATTTGATTTGTACGGCTATATCACCCTGAATCTCCTGAACATTCCTATTTCTTTTTAAACTTCACCACTCAGAAATGTATGCTATCTGTAAAATGAAGGACTTCTAAGCAGGATCATGTGCTTAGAAGAAAGTTTCTCTTTAGCGAACCCAGGTCTCTGATGGATTAAGAGCTGGAGTGTTGCTGCTGAATTGAGGCTGAAGTACTGTATAAGAGTCAAGGTGTACAGGGCAGGAAGCATTCTAAAGCTAGAAGCACGTACTGCAGGCTCTGGAGGGACACATGAGATATATATATGTGCAGAGCACTTTTCTTTATTACTCTTGCATTAAAGTAAATGTGTATGCAAATTTTCTTAATATTCATACTTTGCAAAGTGCTCGTGCATGCATGTATGCTGTCCTCCAAAACGTGCTATTTGCAACAATCTAAGAACAGCTTAACTAACATAGCCCTAACATTTCTGATAATAAGAGACACCAGGAAGCAGATCCATCATCAGCCATCAACAGCACGGCAAAGCCAGTCAAACGTCCTGTGCTGAATGAACATGCTGCCAACATCTTCAGAAATGACAGATACAGTATTTAAAGATGATGTATCCCGACGTACACCAGAAGTCCGTATCAGGACACTTCTGTGAGCTCTGAAAGAACACACCCAATGCTACATGCAGGGCTGCAGTCGCTCTGTCACTGTGAGCATCGTCTCTACTCTTCATTCCATAATTGCCTTTTACTTAATGGTGGTGGCTGCACTGAATACCAATAACCTGCTGTATATTCCCACAAACCTAGTAAAAAGGGCATCACTGGCTGCCATCTGGTGTCAGCCAGGCTGCACTACAGAGGCACAGTGACAGCGGTAGTGCCTCGACCCCTTGGCGGAGGTGACCGAGGGGGTCAAGTGGCACTTAAATGGGGCATAAATGAACAAGAGGTGAACGGTGCGAGATGAGTGACAGGTGAATCACTTTCTCTCTTCTTTTGCATACATTCTCCCACTCCATCACTCCTTTGCTGCCTCAGCTGTAGTTGCATCTGGGAGAGAGAGAGAGAGAGAGAGAGAGAGAGATCAGATGCGAAGAGAAACACAGGATCAATCCTTGCTGACTAGGGGATTAGTGATGTTGTGCAGACTGGGGCATTGACTCACACTGCCGCTCAAAGTCATGGATCTTCTACCTCAGCTCAATAGCACCCACTAAAGCCTTCACTGAGACATCTGTCTCTCTGTATCTCCATCTGTCTGCAACTTCTGAAAGAGCAGAGAAGTCAACCACTGCCATGGCTTTGTACAAACCTGTTGTGCAGCATGGGGTATGACAGCCTGGTAACAAGTAGACCATAAAATAGATCTTTTGTAATTTAGCATTGTTTTGAATAGGCGGCACAGTGGTGTAGTGGTTAGCACTGTTGCCTTGCACTTCCAGAGTCCGGGTTCGATTCCCGGCCAGGCTCAATTCAGGATTAAGCAGTATAGATGATGAGTGAGTGAATGAGCATTGTTTTGAGAAAATGGTGTTTCTCTTTTACCTGGTATACCCCAAGGACTAGTGCTGGGCTCCTTTCTTTTCTGACTGTACACCTTGTTGGACGCCATCAACCCATTCTTCACATTTGCTTTGCTGATGATACACAGCTCTACTTTTCCTTTTCTCTACATTAAAAAAAATTACTGAGTGGTTCAATAAATATGACCACAAAAATCTGTGATGTGAGTTTTGCACTGGAAAAAAGGAAATTGTTATGAATTACTTAAAAGCTTTAAGTGCTATACTAAATGAGTTTGTGTAAATCTGTGCTAATGTGTATGTTTAACTTTTTTTTACTGGGTTAAATTTAATATTTTGAAAGTTCTTGGGAAATTAAAAAGAAAAAAGAAGTGAAGTTTACGTGAATCTATTGCCGACTAATGTGGGGGCATGTTTTTTGCATATGCGTTGCGGAACATTAAACTGATTGAATTTTGAGCATTATGGAGGGGCTGCAAAATAAAAAAAAACTTGTTTGGTGTTGGTTTTAAGACCTAAGGCTATTGCACTGTATTATGAAAGTTTTCTTGGTTCATTCTCTTTGTGTTTTTTTAGTTAGGTGTATGGTTTGTGTATGCTAGTGTTATGATCATGTTGGGTTCTGCAAGTTCACTCTTTATGAAGGTAGTTGTAAGTTGTAATTTTCCCTGAACAAATCAAACATTTTCTAAAAGCAGTTTTTAAAAAAATATATATATATCTCACATATATGTATATATATATATATATATATATATATATATATATATATATAAAATAAAAAAGGGAAAACAATTAGCACAATTTATATATATTATATGGTACATATTTTTTTATATGCTTTGTTAAAAAAGTACAAACATTTTATTTGTGTAAATTGTTACCACACTTGAGAAAATTTACTCAGTATTCTTTTGGTGTTTATAATGTTTCATTCTCAGTACAGGATTGAAGGATTACAAACACAAACAGAAACAGCTTCTAATTATCCTTGGGAGTTTCTCAGTCAATAAATAATCATCATCAAGCTTGGTCCGTTATTTCCACAAATCAACAACCGTCTTGCCTTTACGTACCTTGTCTTGCAGGTTTACTCACTATTATATTAGAACAGCCAGATGATGCTTTGTCACAAAGAGCACACAAGGCTTCATGATTACTGCAACTGTATACTGATCAGCTTGCACTTTTATCCCTCCTAGCATGTTCTAAAAGGTGGCAGGGCATCTGATCTCATATCAAGTTTATACTGTACATCGTGCCCCTCTTCACCTCATGGCAATTATTTTTTTGTAGCTCTTTGCATCATTACAGTGATGCATGATATTGACCTATAGAGTAACCAGAGTTACTTGTCAGGGCATGCAAGTCTGTTATAGTAAAACCATAGACGAAAAAACCAAAGAAGCTTGTACAAAAGCACCCAAACACTGATGCAAAAAAATCAGTGTGAGAAAGTGTTTCAGTACCTCGAGATGTGTTCTTTTCTATGCTGTAATGATTTTGCTAGGTTTAAAATTGATGAGGAACCACTAGATCTTTCTGCTGTGCTTTATCATGCTTGTTAATATCACACACACACACACACACACACACACACACACACACACACACACACACACACACACACACACACACACAATTGAGTATCAGAAAGTTCTCTAGTTTATTCACAGAAAAGGGTCTAATCCATTTCCTAAGTTTACTACATCAAAGCCATTTGCAAGAGAGAGAGAAGCATGTGAAAGTTGCCACCTTCAAAGGAAGGTATCAGAAAAACAGATTTCTAATCTCACAATATGGTATTATCCAGAAGATGATGTTTTTGTCTTATGAGTCCTCTCAATATTTCTTTCTAATCACAGGGAAACTTATTTTGCCGATGTTTTCTCTGACTTGCTCATTAGGAATCTAAAGTAGAGACACATGACACATGGAACAGGTGTAAGGCTTCACGCTGGGGTAGGCCAGAACACAGACAGGGAGACAGCAGAAGTGCGGAGACAAGTGCTTTTGATTTGACGGTTGTGTAGGCAAAGAGGAGGTGTTGGGGAGAAAAGCTCAGTGTAGAAGGGTAGTGTTGGAGGATGAGTGGTGCTAGTAAAGGCAATGTTGTCGTCAGACCTTTGGTGGTTCAGCGGGTAGTCAAGGTCAATTGACAGGCCAGGCTGGCTGGAGTTGAAGGCAGTGAAACCGAGGAGGCAGTAGAGCTTCGGTGAGAGCTCCTTCTCTGCGATTTTCCCCATTTTGGAAAATCTCCAGAGCACTCAAAGTCTGCAAGGGCAGAGCAGAGAGAGCAAATTAATGGAGTATGCACCCAGAACATAGCACTCACTGGACCGCCGTTTGGGCTCCTTTTATTGGGTGCTGAAGACTCCAAAATGGTGAGCAAGTATGCGCTGCCAGCCGCGGTGGGTGAGAGCTGGCCATGGTGCTGAATGAGCATCGAGTTTTGTTGTTGTTGGTTTAGTATGGAAAGAGCCTCTGGCTGTATGCCCGCCATCACACAGGGCAACATCACCTGCCTGTGACAGTAATGCCTCACTTCAAGGTGTCAGTTCAACGTTCATTTAAGGCACAAAATTGCATGGTGGTGAGAAAGATTATTCCTCTTTCCAGAGACGAGGTACATAGGGTCAACCCATAGAAGACTGATGGTGCAAGCTGATGAAGGGTCACAGTGTAAGCAGACCAACTAGTGGAGAGTCTTAATGAAGAATCTTTAACATCCCTAAAAACATGCTATCATTCCAATGTGCTAAAAGGCACCACCATTGTCCATGTGTCAAAGAAGTCTTCAATGCCCTGCATCTACAATTGCCATTTCTTCACAGTCACACTCATTGTCATGAAGTGCTTTTAAAAGCTTGTCCTTAGGCACATCAAGACCCTGCTGCCCGTAACTGGACTCCCTGCAGTTTGTACATTGTCCCGTTTGATCAACAGACCACACCATTGCCTTCACATTAATTCTGAGACTCACTCACCTGGACAAAAAAAGGACAAGTACTTTCAAATCTTGTTCGTAGCCTTCAGTTCAGCATTCAACACATTCATTCCTTACCACCTGTGTGGGAAACTGAGCTTGCTGGACCTGAGCACCTCCGTCTATGGTTGGACCCTAGGCTTCCTTACTGGAGGGCAGTAAGTCAGTGGGAATCAGGAGCAGCATCTCCAACACCACCATACTGAGCACCGGGGCCTCATGACTGCAGAGCAATGCACGGCTCATTAGCCAATGACACAACCATGGAGGGACTCATCAGCAAGACCAGTGAGTAAATATACAGAGAAGGTAAATGTGTGTATGTAGACAAAACTAAAGAGATAGTTGTTGACTTCAAGAGAGCACTGAGCAACCACTCTCCAGTGCATACTGATGGCTCCTGTATAAAGATTGTCAAGAGCATGAAATTCATTGTTGCTCATCTGGTAGAGAACCTCATCTGGTCCCTCAATACCAGCCAAGAAAGCTCAGTAGCACCTCTACTTTCTACAAAACCTGAGGAACTCCCACCCCTTACCCGTCGTCCTCAATAATTCCAAAGGGGGACTATAAGAAGTAGTAGCAAGTGGATACTGTTCAGTGGCATTTGGGACAACCAACTTGAAACACCATTCCACTCTCTTAGCAATTTTTGCTTTCTTAAATTGCTGCATTTTTTTTTCATTTATAGCATCAATTATCAGATTGTAATATCCATTTGCACAATATTCATATTGTCTTGTTTTTAGTAATGATAGCCCTTTATTGTCTTGTTTTCAGTTACTATTGCACTGCCATGCACTGTTTGCACAATTTTGCACACATGCAATTTAATTAGTCGCTAGTTGTGTTATTTAGCTTTGTATATTCTTTTGTGTAACACCATAGTCCTGAACAAATGTTTTTTTCACTTCACGTTTTTTTTTTTTGGTTGAAATGACAATAAAAAGCCACTTGACTTGACTAAACCTATATCCAGATGGCTGTAAAGATCCTTTGTAACAATGTTTCATGTTAAATGCTCTATACAGCACTAATATAGATTTAATTCATTTGAATTGAGCGCAAATTCATGATGTAGTCATTTGTGTGGAGTTATTAGGAGTCAGGCTGCATTTGTGTATAGAACACAATACAACTATTGTGTTTAAATGCTGCTACCTCTTTTATACCTATGTGACCTTGCACTTGCTTCTGGTTAGCTGAATACACAACATTGCTGTCATTGTATCACTGCTCAGTCCTCTTTGTTGAGGTATTCTGCTGTTTTAGAAAACAGTGCTTAGAGGGGCAATTGGAGCAGATGATCTCAGACAGCCAGTGTAGGCCTTTGTTTGCAGAGGCTTAGTTGTTTGTGTACTCACCTTCTTTTCTTGCTTCTTCATGCAGGTGCTCTCTGATGGGTTTTGACCTGAACCGGCACTGGCAGGACCCATCCCAGTGGGCTCACCCCACTCTGCATGCCGTCAAACAACTCATCATCCAAATGAATCAAGATCCTGTAAGTGACATCTTACACAAAAACACATACAGTATACAAGGGCCGTTCAGGTAAAACCAGGACTTTTGCAGACTAACAGAACACAGTTATATATAATACCTGTTACACAAAATCACTCATCCCAGCATTTCACTAGTGCTTGGATATCATCAAGGTAAAAGGTTTTCTCAGTATTCCGGAGACATTAAACATTGGACTGCCTGCTTCATGTCTGAAACACTTGAATAGCTCAAACATGTGGAATCGGCTTGAAGAGACATCAGGACTGAACTGGAATGCGACAATAACACGCTGGTTTCCTATAACATGTGAGTGATGTTTGTGAATGATTGTGGGTGCAGTTCCGAAATACAGATGCGTCTCTTCCACAAGTTGGCGAGAAGGTTCAAATGTCAGGTGGTTCCTTTGCTGAATGTTCACAGGAAGGACTGCAGTGGACTCTAAGCCACTTCAGCCGCGATCATCATTCATAGATGTACGGCATTCTTTAAAACATTTGCACCATTCAAATGTTTTACAGTCTCAACTGTGATGTAAAGTGATGTAGTTTTGTTTAAGTTTTCTGTAAATGTCAATCGGTGCATACCGTGGAGTCGAAAAGTCGGAGACCTCTAATCCTTTTTGTTTTGTTTTGCAGCTTAATCCAAAATTTAAAATGCAAATTAGATTATTGATGATAACTTGAGTGAAAAGTAGCCCATTTGAAATATTTACATGAATTATCAGAGCTTATTAGTATTTAATATGCCTCCTTTTTGCTTTGCTGGCAGAGGGCATGTGAGCTGGCATGGACTCCACAATTTTGTGCAAAACCCTATGATCCATTTTAGATCCAATCTAGAGTACTTCAATAGAAGGGATTAAGCAAAGAAAATCTGTCCTTTTGTACGCAGCAGTGAACATGGCCAATATCACCAATATGCTTACATTTAAATGGGACCTACAGTAGAAATAGTACAGAATCCTGAACACTCACTTACTTTGTATTAAATAATTGAGTATGTTAAATCCTCCAGTTTATTTCACATTTTAAATAAAAAAAGATTTTATTTTAGCCTTTTAAACCACATATGCACAGAGTTGTACTGATCTTTTGTAACCAAGTATCCATAATGTAGTGCCATGATTTTCTATCTGTTGCCAAACAAAATAGTGCTTTGATATCTCCTGACATATGCAACATTAAGCAAATACTTTTATACAATATACAGTATCAGTATACAGTAACATATATACAGTATGTGAATAAGAGAGCACCAGCTTGTGATATACTGGCCCCATCCTCATAACATTTACTGTGGGATCTTTGACTCAGCATCTTTCTGTAGATATATGTAGAGACGATTTCAAACCTCTCCCCACCAGGAGCGTCTCCCCTTGATTTTCTCTCTGCACGTTTGCTCGTTCTTTGTTTGAGTACCGAGCCATCTGTTCTGGCTGGGTGTTAATTATGGCTAGAAAGTGAGTGAGGTGTGTGATTAGTGAAGGTCAGCGGCTGTCCTGGGAATGGCCTGCCCTTTGCTGCTCTTTCACATCCTGATAAGAGCAGGATTGTCGGTGAGCGGAACGAGGCAACGCAACGGGCCTTAACCTTTTCCCTCAGCGCTGACACACTGATCGATGGGATCCTTCATAGCAGAGCGAGCTGTCCATGTCCCTCATGCCCTGCATACACACATATACACACACAAAGCTATTTTCACCTACCCATATACACAAGTGTCCTGTTATACACTCTCATCCACAACTCACTCGCCCTTCACCGAATGTTCACAGAAATAAATATGAGGTCATGAGGGAGCTTTTATATATGATGTGTAATTAATAAAGCTGTAAAAGATGTTGCTATACTCAGAAAGTGGACCTGGAGAGCAAATAAGCACGGCTAACGTACCTATCAATGTTGAAGATGTCAGAAGGGAGGGGTTTACACCGTGGAGGTGATGTCTGAACTTGCATACTCTTTATAAAGAGACTTATTTGACTGCTGTCAGTTTTGACATATAGCCCAACTTGGTTCTTGTATACCACAGTAAGTCTTGGGCTTTCTCCTCAAACCCACAACCCATATGCACATTCCCTCTTGTGTCATTGTGGCAGTCTTTTTCTCTGGTTAATGACATCGGATGCAGTGTTCTGTTTATACTCACAAAATTAGGGCAACATTGTATCATGTAACTAAAACATTTGCTCACTGGATATACTGTACATCCTGCTGTCCCACAACAACAAATACAGTCTTATCCAAGCTCCAGGCTGACACAAACTGAGACAAACACAACTCACACATATTAGCTAAAGCAAAAACTCTAATTACATATGAATTCCCTGACTGTGATTTCATGAAATATGTACAATGTAATTAAGTGGTATAGATGATGTAGCCATCATCTATACCACTTAATCCTGTATGCAGGGTCGTGGGGTGAGGGGTGCACACAGATACACATGCACACACACATTCGCACACTACAGGCAATTTGGAAAGGCCAGTCAGCCTAATCTGCATGTCTTTGGACTGTGGGAGGAAACCAGAGTACCCAGAGGAAACCCATTCAATAATTAGTTAATTAAGTAACAACAACAAAAACACAAAGGTCAGCTGTTCTGAAATAGTTCTTACAAGAACAGTATTGTCAAGTGCATTTGCAAAACCCATCAATCACAATGATGTAATCTGCTCTCATGAAGACCATCTCAGGAAAGCAGGACCAAAACCAATAGAACAATAACAAACAAATAGAACAAAAAACAATAGAAAAGCACCAAAGCCTCCAAATTCCACAGATCCCAATCTGATTAAGCAGCCATGCAATGTACCAAACAAATACGTCTGATCCATGGGGTCCCAGCCCTGCAACCAACAACACCCAAAGGATAAGTCGTGCGTGCGTGTGCGTGTGTGTGTGTGTGTGTGCGCGCGCGTGTGTGGGTGTGTGTGTGTGCGCGCGCGCGCGCGTGTGTCTGTGTGTGTCTGTGTGTGCACATACTAGCATTACTATCTGTGATAATGTAACATAATGGTACCAGTCATTATTTCAGGTTAAAGAACATGTACATATCTGCCTGTCTTTTTTGTGAGTTAAAATTCATTTATTCCACTTCAGCGCTGTTATTTCAGTTTAGCTTTTCTAATTAATATCAATTGGTGCATGTGGTTGTGTACTTTGAGGAAGTAGCTTATTAGTAGTTTCTTTTGAAGTAGATTATTAAATCTGTCACAAAACTGTTTGTAACTGCTTTTGCTCAACATTTTGATTTCAGCGCATAACACTGGGCTCTCAGTTCGGGTATTTTATACGCCCTCACTTCGGACTCGCTGCTGCGGATATGTTTGCTTTAATGACCCTCATAGTGGAGTTCCACAACACTGCATTAATTAGCACCACCGTCTCGGAACATACAGTGTGAGACAAACTGGTTTTAAACTTCCTGCAGGAATCATAAACATACCTTGATTTATCTTAAATGGTTCAGTTTTCATAGTGTGCTTACCTTTTTTTTGGAGTAAGCAATGCTGTGTCACAGTTTTGTTTGTATTCCGTGGGGATTTGGGCACTTTGTAGGTGCATTACGGTTGTTTCTGTGTATACACAGTAAACTATCGCATTGATTGGTTCTGTTGAGTGTTTTGTATTGCCACGCCCACTCTGATATATACAGACAGAAATCTTTCTGAGACCGGTTCCTGGTTCTCCAATGTATGAAACATAATATCATTGAACAAATGAGTTCTGCTCAGTCAAAACCTTTCTTTTATTTATAAACTGTAGATATACAGTATATAGCTGCACTTGAAATGATTCAACCCACTTTGAAACTTGTTTAAATTACTCACTGCACTCAGCTGTTTATAATAAATCAGTGAAACAACAGCAATTTAAACAGCTCAACACAACTCATACCTGTATAACAAGTGATTTCTCCAAAAATCTACTTAAATGGCCCATTTTAATGATTACTGCAGTCTCAGAATTATTCAAACCCTTAAATCAAATCCCTCATTAGAGCACAGATTTGTAAATCAGGTGATGTCTCGAGCACATATTAGATGCCTCGGGTGTACTTGATTTAGAACGCGTCAAATACTTGGACTTCCTAGAGATTTAATGACGGCAAAGTTTGACTGCATGTCAGAAATATCCAAGTCAATAGAGTTATCCATAAAGTTAAGAGAAGAGATCATTGCCTTGCACAAACAAAGACAAGGATATAAAAAATAACAAAGACACTAAACGTTCCTAGAAATAAAGTAGGAAGGCTCCGTATTTGCAAGTTCAAACTTAAAGGAACAGTGGCTACACGATGTGGACATGGAAGAGAGAGGAAGCTAGTTACTGGAACCTGCTGCTACCAGATTCTTGAGGAGGCAAGTGTTGATTTGGTGGCAGCAGGCTCTGAAGTTTCACTCTGCATATTGAGCACTAAAGGTCACCCCAGGATGTCAGCTTGAAAACACAGGAAACGTCAGCTCAAATATGCTAAAAACCATATAAAAAGTTTTGGTCCTATGAATCAGTGGTATGTTTGGTGGAGAAAGAATGAAGTATATGAAAAAAAAGTGCACCCTGCATACAGTGAAGCATGGTGGTGGTCTGGTGGTCTGGAAACCTGCATTGTGTAGAGGGCAAGATGGATTCAATCAAGTATCATTAAAGAAAACATCATGTGAGGAATCATGTGTCATTGGACTTTCCAACAGGACAGTGATCCTAAGCATGTTTCAGATCACTGTCTTGTTGGAAGGTCAGTGATCCCAACCATACTTCAAAGTTCACCAAGGCTAGGTTTCAGATGACATCCTGGAGGGTTCTAGGGTGGCCATCACAGTCGTCTAACTGGAATCCAGCAGATAATTTTGGAAAAAGCAGGTGCAGCATGCAAACCCAAGAATCTTACTGAACTACTGTAGAGGCCACTGCCCAAGGGGAATGGGCTAAGATTGCTCAGAAACACTGCCAAAAGCTAGTGTCTGGCTATACATCACGTTTGCAGCAGATCACAATAGCTAAAGGGAGCTCTCCTAAGTACTGAAAATCTTTCTTAACATGGGATTGAATAATTAGTATAAGAGTATAATTTTGTGTTGAATTTGGAAAATATATTAGTTTATATTAGAGCTATTTAAATTTCTCTTGTTTTACTTATTTATTACTGCTGCAAGTTAGTAATTTTGGCCAAAAAAGCTGTACAAAATCTTGCATTTGCATCTTCTCGCCATCCTTGGTAGAATTCCTCTCACATTGTTTTTCCAAATTTCCAATAGTGAATTCCTTGGGAACGCTACACATGATAAGTGGTAGAGGACAGATCCATATACAGTATCATCTATTAAATGTCTCCTGTTACTGGTGTCACTATTTTGTATTTAAATTGTACAATTAGAGTGACATTTGCAGCATTGTCTCATTGGTGGGTTGTAAAAGTAATCTTTTATTACTCCTTATTTACTAACACAGCATCTGAAAAAAAAAAAAAAAAAAAAAACCTTGTACATTTTACTTTCATTTGACACGTACCCAGTTTTACTTTCAATCAATCTGTCTGAAAGTCACCTGAATGCTTTTGAGCAAAAACACTACGCTCTTTTCACCTGAATCTGAATGCTAGTGCAGGAAGAAAATAGCTTAAAGTCAGTGATGCAGATAAATATAATCGGTAGCACCGGCCTTTCTTTCCTTTTTCTTTTTTTTTTAATGGAATAAAGAAACAAATGGGGCTATCTCCTTGGCAAAGCACTGCTTTTCCACCCCATTTATCAAGGGGAGCGAGGGATTCTTTTTTGATTGGCTGATTACTGGGAACATTCATCATGGAAAACATCTCCCCAACAATCTGACAATGCCATTTTGGATAATTTGTTAAAAATGACAAAAGGGACGGCATTGCCATGCTTCATTTCTGACCTTTTTAATATTAGAAAATTAATTTTCCATCGGAAACAAATGTATTAGTTCCTGTCAGGATTAGCGGATGGATATTGCACCTTGAAGCAACTCTTCCTGTGAACTTTCATTTGTGTCCTTTCTTTCCCTTGCACTTTATTTGCTATAGTCTCTTTTTACCATTAGAAAGGAATGTGCTGTGTGTGTACAGTACGTGTATGTGTGCGTGCGCTTGTACGCGCATGCATGTCTTGCAACGTCCTCTGGTGTCAGACACCCATTACTTACCCATCTCAGAGATTTACGAGCAATTTGTGCCTGTCATTGCTAACCTCCAGTTTGTGTCAGCATTATCTGGACCTTCCTTGTAAAGTGCTCCCACAAGGAAGGTATACATCGCTGTTTCTCTCTTTCCGTCTCTCTGCTTATGGGAATGGCAGAGTGAAGTAGCGCGGCCGACAGAGGAGCTTTAGACCAAGTCTGTCAAAATCTGATCTGCTGTTTTGGGGAGATGGACTTGCTGAAGAATGGCCTTGTTTGTTTGGTTTTAGTGCCCAGTCTCCGAGTCATTAGCAGCAGACAGATGTAGCTGCCTAGGATGCGCTAACCGCTAAATGTGGTGGCTCGGCACCGTCAAAGTGCCCGTTCAGGTTGATTACAAGTCATCTCTGTCTTAAAAAGGGCTAAAAAGCTCCATCCATTAGTCTGCAGACTTGAGGGAGTGAGCACGGCGAATTTCTTCCTCATCAATCTCTCAGTTCTGTGCTGTTTTCGCTCAGTCATTTACACACCCATGTTCTCACATGCAAGTTGAGTTTGGGGTCATGTCTATAGTCTTTAAGCTGTTAACAAAGTCTGTACTAAATTTGAGATCTTGGAATGGACCTGATTTATCAGACGTGGCTACCATTTTTTTTGTGTGGCCATTCCTGCTGTTACCTCTGTCACAGTTAAATCATGAGGTCATCAAATCAGGTCATCATTACATCTGTACATAGCATGTAAAGTATATGAAGTAGAGAAGGGAACATGATATAATACTGTAGGAGACAGGAGAAACGTGGTAGACTCAATAATAATAATCATAATCATAATAATAATAATAGGTATCTTAATTATTTCCTTTTGAAATATTAATAATGTATTAATAATTCAAATTTTTCTTTTATAAAAAATAGTTATTACATATGTAACCTAGTTCTACACGACTTTTCAAATCCGAGTCAAATCCAAAGCTATGAAAAAGAAGTTCCAATTCATGATCATGATGCCTACATCAAGCGCCTACGCACACATTCCAGTGAGATTTCAATCCTATTTTATATTCCGACCCTTCGTATTGTTACTGTTCCTCATTAGCTGTTCCATGTTGCTTGGCTTATATTATCTAACCACACAGATCACTGAGGCCTCTTTTTAAACCTGGCCAGACTTTGTTTCAACCCTTTTATTAAACAGTACTATAGGTATTGCTGATGCTAAGTGCTTTGTGGTTAAACACACCAGCTCTTAATCCTGCTTAAATCAGCACCATTGTTTTCCCCCATTACAGAGAAGCATGTTGTTTATGGGTCTTAAAGGCACAGGGTAATTATTATGCTTCCTCACCTTAAGTTCTTTGACCTTCTGTTACCTCTTCCATAAGCGCATTCACTTCCAGCCTGGATGTTTCCTGCACTCAGCCTCACCTAGGATATGATGGACATTACGATCTGCTTCTGAGACATGTTTGAGTATGCAATGCATCAGCGGTCAAATCATCTCCTGTTTGCATATTCCTAATTTCCTAATTGCCTTTAATTGGCTAATTACAAATTCAAATGAACAAATCTAGAGGCCAGAGGCTCATGTTAATTGAACGATCCATCACCGTTAGACCGGTGGAGTATTGTCCAACTTTGATTGACAGCACATTAGGGCCTGCGTGATTGGCAGGCTTTTTGTTGACATTGAGAGCTAGGTAAGTCCTGCTTGTGTATCTCTGCAGTTGTCCTTGAATTGAGAATTGGTGCATAGAAGGCTCTTATGGCCAGGTGGGAGATTCAAGCTGCAGTGGCATGCACTGTAGTACTGACCTGAGATCAGCATCTTATTTTATCATGTAACATGATCAAGGTCAATATACAGAATATACGTTAGGGAAGTCTCAGAAGAACAGAAAAGTTTGAAACTGCATGTTGGAAATGATGAAGCAGTGGCATTAAGATTTCGAATCTTATTTTGTTAATGGACCAAATCGGCCAAACGAACTGTTTTGGTCAATTAGCACCTCATGCATACAGTCCCATTACACAGGCTAAGATGTAAACTCCTTCTCTCAATATGAGAAACAGTCTAAGCTCTGTTTGTGTGTGTGTGTGTGTGTGTGTGTGTGTGTGTGTGTGTGTGTGTGTGTGTGTGTGTGTGTGTGTGTGTGTGTGTGTGTGTGTGTGCGTGTGTGTGTGTGTGTGTGTGTGTGTGTGCGTGCTTGTGTGTGTGTGTGCGTGTGTGTGTGTGTGTGTGTGCGCGTGTGCGTGTGTGTGCTTAAGAAAATTCTCCGCCTGTGGGCCAGTCTTGGCTTGTGATACAGGGCGAATGGGCAATTAGAATGCCTTTCACCTCTATTGGACCCTGGGAACCCTTTCAAGGAGCTGATGATGCTTCCCTAATGGTGCCTGGATTTGCCATTCTCTCTCTCTCTCTCTCTCGCTCACTCTCTTTCCCTCTGTCCCCGTCTCTCTCTCTCGCTCTCTCACTCTCATCTTATCTCTCTATTCCTGGACCTCTCTTTCTCTAGATCTATCCTCCTCTTTTTACTCCGCGTTTTTTCCCTCTCTTCCTTGCGGGCTCCATCCATCAGGCTGGCATGCAGGCTGCCGCCCCTATCCCAGCCACAATATTTCACCGCCTGCCATCAGAGGCCTGACAGCCCTGCGCTCGCCAGGAAATTGCTTTGGCTGTGAGCGGAATTTCAAGCACCAAGTGCCGCCTGAGTTTTCCCCCTCTCTCTGTCTCTCTCTCTCTCTCTCTGTCTCTCTCTCTCTCTTTATCTTTATCTCTTTCTCTTTTTCTCTAATTCGCCTACTTGTTCTCTTTCTGCTTCCCTCTCGCTCACCCGCTCGTTTGCTCTGCCTGACGACCCCCGGGAGTCGAGGTGAGCTTTGGAATGTTTAATGAGATGAGGGAGCCTTGGCATAGGTATACTGTAAAGAAAGAGAGATAGAAAGTGAAAGGGAGAGACAAAGAGCAAGCAGGATGGATAAAGAGGTAAAGAGGGCAAGGGGAAATACAGATCTCTTATGCATCGTGTTTGAAAACAGGAAGTGAGAGAGAGAGAGAGAGAGAAAAAAAAAGATCAATCCTAAAATACTGTCTAAGCTCGTCAAATGTTAGCCCTCCAAACATCCCACTCACCAGAGTGATGGTGCGTCTCTACAGAAAACTCTCACGATGTCTTTCTCATCTTCTCTCCAAGCGAAGGCTTAATGATGTGGCAGCCATGTTGGAGCTGATGAGCTGTATGCACAGCAGTAGGTTCCTGCACTGCAGTTCCTCTCTCCGCTCGGCTGTATAGTGATGTGTGTGAATGGTGCGTGGGTGCAGCGGAGGCACATCTGAAGGGTTTTCCTCTCCTTATTTCAGCAGCGCCCCACTAGCACAGCTCTGCTCTTTTCATGGATAAAAGCTGTTTCTCCGATACACACATTGCCTTCATACTTGCACATTTCTCTTTTGGTCTTTTCTTCTCCGCTTATACAAGTATATACACTCTTCATTCTCTTCTCTCTCTCTCTCTCTCTCTCTCGCACGCACACGCGCTGTCTTACAGTCTGTAAATATTCCCTTTCAAGTGACAGTCAACTACTTCCTCACTTACTGGACCATTGTATATGTGCTGTGGGATTTTTTTCTCTCTAGTTGCTGACAGTTATTATCGTCCCTTGCTGCAGAGCAAATTAATCATTCGTTTTATGATTGAAGCCACAGTGGTGGCCCTGAGTGCAGATATCAGGGTGTTAGGTTTGCTCACTGACCGAGGAACATAAATGAATATCTCTCAACCATGCAGTGGTTATTAAACAAGGCTTATGATGTGACCAGCGTGAGAGTGGTTGCTTCTCCTTTATAACATAATCCATGCTATCTTAGTATTAGTGTGACAGAAACTTAGATAGATAGATAGATAGATAGATAGATAGATAGATAGATAGATAGATAGATAGATAGATAGATAGATAGATAGATAGATAGATAGATAGATAGATAGATAGATAGATAGATAGATAGATAGATAGATAGATAGATAGATAGATAGATAGATAGATAGATAGATAGATAGATAGATAGATAGATAGATAGATAGATAGATAGATAGATGAATGTAATGCTGTATAATGAAAAAAATGCTGTATAATTAAAATAACATGCAGACTTCACTCTCAGTCACTCAGCATCTATACCTCTTTATGCCTCTTTTTGTCTCTCAAAGGGCACATACACATATACAGTATATACACGCTCATTCACACACTATGGGCAACTTGTGAATTGTGCAATTAGCCGAATCTGCATGTCTTTGGATTGTAGTGTGAAACCCACCAAGCACGGGGAGAACATGCAAACTCCATACACACAGACTCGAGACGGGAATCGAACCCCGACTCTGGAGGTGCAAGGCGACAGTGCTAACCTCTAGCGTTTTTTTTTTTATTTTTATTGACATGTGACTGTAAATACATCATCTGGTGTTTTCCAGAGCCCAGTTCGGTTGAGTCTGTATCCACTGTACGGTAGTCTCAGCTTCCAGCGCCGGGCTGAGAAATGCAGAGCTTAACCTGGTCTTCTTCTGTTGTAGCAGATCCATTTCAGGATTCGACATGAGATGCATTTCTGCTTACCAATGTTGTAAAGAGTGAATTGAAGGTATTATAGTCTTCTTGTCATCTCAAAGCAGTCTGCACATTTGTCCTCTGCTGTCTCTCATAACAAGGTTTGTCCTCCCACTGAACTGTTTCTGCACCATGTTGGATAAACTCTAAAGATTGATGTAAGTGGAAGTCCCAGGAAATCAGCAGTTTCTCAAACACTCAAACCAGCCCATCTGGCAACGGCAAGCATGTCATGGTCAAAGTCACTGGGATCACGTTATTATTTATTTTTTTCTTTTCTCCGTTTAGATGAAGTTCTTGACATATATCTGCATGAATTTATTCACAGCACTTCTCCTGCGCTTTCATTCTTACATAAATGAGCAGGTAAACAGGTGCTTCTAATAAAGTGGCCTATGAATCTACAGAAAATGCCTGGTAACTGCAGTTTACTTCAGTAATAAATGTGGTTGTAGTAATATACTGCAGCGTAGTACTGAATTAAAAAGAATTGATACAAGTCCTTCAACAGCTGTGAAAGCAAAATACTTCTGATGCTGTAGGAGGTGAAAATGGGATTTTTTTTTTTCAGGATTTTTATGAGGGTGGGAAAAAAAATACCAGAGAGAACCTAATAAAGATCAGAGCCACCCTTTAACTTCGGAAGGGCTTTAAATCCTACATAGCATGCTGTCATATAATTTCTGAATATTTTGTGGTGAGGTGGGAACGAACAATCTTCAAGGAAGGAAAGCTTCATGTGATTTGGGATAAGAAGGAAGGTGGTTGATATAAACTTTTGAAGAAGTTGGCTTCAAAGTGGACTTCAGCACTGGGTACACCCTGGGCACACAAGCACACACACACACACACACACACACACACACACACACAATTTGGAAATATCTATTAACCCTATCTGTATGCCTTTGGACTGTTGGAGAAAACCAGAGTACCCGGAGGAAACCCACCATGCACAGGGAGAACATACTGTACAAACTCCTCTCACTCACTCACTTAAAAATTACATTGTGAGCTTCCTCTTACCCACTGTCAAGTCTGTTTTGGTAAAACCTTAAATCAGATATCTATTTTATAATTACTGATGCACCTGCAATTCTAGCACCCATTATTTGGTTTCTTTGTAATAACTTGATTAGCTGCATCATGTTGCTTCATAATCTAACATATCCAATGCCAAATGTCAGAACCTATTTTATATCTGATACATGCTGTTAGTTGGCAGTCAACCTAACACAACACAGCTGTGCAGTATCCATTTCCCTTCTACTTTCATTCTCATTAAGAGAATGTCTTTGATGCTGCATGTACTGTACTTGGCACAATAACCCATTGCATATGAACTCTTACAACAGACTGTCTACAAAAGACAATTAACATCACTTTAACTTAGCTCCGCTCTCTAGCTCTTTAACTTTCCAACTATTTTTACACAACAGTTAGTTCCAACCGAGTAATCTGATTGTACCAGAGGCATTCCACGAGCATTGATAATGGACAGTAACAACACTCGGATGGTTACTCCGCATTCCAAGTGTCCTAATTGTTAATTACGCCAACCTTTGGTTGCAGCATAGGTGAAAGTAAGTCAGTACAGTTCGCCATAATAAGGAGAGAGCACTTGGCAAAATCCACATTCAAAGTGAGTCATGGAAGCACTTTTAGCGAAAAAAAAAAAAAAAAAAACACTTCTGATACTCACCCACTCATCGTCTATACCGCTTTATCCTGTATTCAGGGTCACGGGGGGCCTGGAGCCTATCCCAGAAGACTTAGGGCACGAGGCAGGGTACTGTACATCCTGGACAGGATGCCAATCCATTGCAGGGCACACACACATACACTTACTCACATACTCATTCACACACTACGGGCAATTTGGGAATGCCAGTTAGCCTAATCTACATGTCTTTGGACTGCGGGAGGAAACCGGAGTACCCGGAGGAAACCCGTCAAGCACGGCGAGAACATGCAAACTCCATGCACACAGAGATGGGAATCGAACCTGGCCGGGAATCGAACCCGGACCCTGGAGATGCAAGGCGACAGTGCTACGTCTGACATTATTTGAAATAATACTTTATCTACTTAGTAATTGCTTCTAAGGTGTTTTAAATTGCTATAGCTAAAAACTAGCTTCTAACACAAAGCTGAATCCCTCTGTAACCCCTAATCCAGGACACTACTCAGCGGGTTGAACACCCAAGTGATTGTGCACCCTAATGCACTAGCTTTACAATTAATGCTAGTCGAGATTCAACCCTGAACTCAGAAATGAACATAGCTGACGTTCTAAAGTGGAATAAGTGGAAATATGAAGAGAAACCTGGGAGATTTACAGCACTGTCCCACACCTCTATCGTTTATTCTCTTCGACTTTTGGCTTTATGCCTACGGCCGCATCGCAGCCGTGCTGATAATCAGCACAACAGCACTTCCTCTTGTGTAATATCGCTTAAAAATAATGTGTTACATACTGACTTGCTGTTGAAATGTCACCCACCAGATTTCGCGTCAGTTCTTGTCTCTGTACGTGTGTGTTACAGAAAGTGAGTCTGGAGTTCTATATTGACGTACATGCTCACTCCACCATGATGAACGGCTTCATGTATGGCAACGTGTTTGAGGAGGACGAGCGTGTGCAGAGGCAGGCCGTCTTCCCCCGACTCCTGTGCCACAACGCGGCTGACTTCTCTCTTGTGAGTCTGCGTCACACCCAGCACTTCACTGTGATTATCATGACTATGGCGAATAACAATTTGTTTCAATGATAAATAAAGCCATTTGTGCTTTTTAGCAAGCACAACAGGGGATCATTTAAGTAAAAAGTGTTTTGAAAGAAATTTCAATGTTATACAAATTAGGTTTGCTAATAATGTATGACTAAAATTTTATTTATTCCTTCTTGTGAATAAAAATGTGTCATAGTTTATAATAAATCATACTAATTACAGTACTAGCAAATGCTTCCTATGAAACATATCTGCTCCCTCCACATTTACAGATGAATACTTTTTTTTCCCCTCTTCTCCCTATCCTCAATTAACATTATTTAAAGTGCACCACTCTCCATAAATTATCTCGTTTTTCATGTTTTTCCTCTAACCTTTTCAGTTTTGCACAGTGAGCTGATAAACAGACTCAATAGTGCTGATGAGTTGTCTATAAGAGTGCGGACACGTCTTAAGCGATTTCTCCACGGACAATCTTTCAGACACATTAGGATGAGCATACTGATGAGGGTGTATTCTCATGTGAGTGTGCTTGTGTGGAAACTTGAGGATAGGAAATACAGAGGAATAATCATGTGTGATCCAGTCCTCTCATATGCCTATTGTCAGAATCATTTCATCTCATTAATTCTGTCAAAACGTTGAGTAAATATGAACTGGTTACATTCATTGTTTTTTCGCGGGAATAAATTGTTGCCAGTGTTGAGAAGCATGTCAGAGATGTATTTCTAATGAGTGGGATTTCTTAAGCTACAGTGAGGGTCTTCATATTTACTTATTATGTGCTGTTGCTATTCTGCGGAGTGAGCTATCTTGTAAGCTATCTTTCTGCTATAGATGTAGCTCAGTGTCTTTTGTCAGCGTTGAATTTCTCCGGCCTGCATCAATGACCTTCAGAGCTCACACAGTGTGACATTTCGCAGCTGTGCTAGGAGTGTATAGCCAGCGTAATAACCTTTACTGTTCAGTCAGCCATTCAGCAGTTCTTCTCTTCTCTCAGCCATATACAAAGAAAGCTCTGCAACAGACACACACAAATGTCACACTATTTAAGATATGATCTAAATGCTGACTTGAAAAGGTGAGCAACACTGGCTTATATATATATATATATATATATATATATATATACTCTCTCTCTCTCTCTCTCTATATATATATATATATATATATATATATATATATATATATATATATAAACACATACACACATCTATATATATATATATATATATATATATATATATATATATATATATATATATATATATATATATATATATAGAAATATATTACATAATTTTCCCATGTGTTTTATAAATATATATATATATATATATATATATATATATATATATATATATATATATATATATATATATATTTATAAAACACATGGGAAAATTATGTAATATATTTCTATATATATTTACAGTATATATAGAAATATATTACATAATTTCTCATGTGTTTTATAAATATATATATATATAGAGAGAGAGAGAGAGAGAGTATTACAATGAGTATTACAGTGAATATACAGGGTGGGTGAAAATTAACTGGGCAACATTTAATGGCTATAGAACTTGTAGTATCACTTGTAGTATCACTTGTAGTATCACTGGAGTCATGATAAAAACCGTCTCTAATAATAGTAAATAGGATTTCATATTTCCCAAGTCGATAGTACAGGCATCGGCTGCAAGAGGCAGCACAAGCAATGTAAAAGAAAAAAAGGTTAACTGTTCAGGAGCAAGCTGAAGTGTGGAATTCCGTTGTTCTTATGCAGAGATGGTGGCGTACAGTGAAAAGGAGGAATGCAACGCTACATTTGGAGACATATGAGTAAAAAATTGTCATGCAAAGCTGATGACCACAGGCTCTGTGAATGATGAAAGAAGAAGTGGCCGCTAATCCACTTCTAAATTTCAAGATTCGCTTTCATTTTATTATGTAATAAAGTACATGTACAATTTGTTTCGATAAATTTGTGTTTGAAATATGGACTTTATTACTAATTCTTAATGCCTAGTGACTTTTCACCCACCCTGTGTGTGTGTGTGTGTGTGTGTGTGTGTGTGTGTGTGTGTGTGTGTGTGTGTGTGTGTGTGTGTGTGTGTGTGTGTGTGTGTGTGTGTGTGTGTGTGTGTGTGTGTCTTTCCCTCTTGCCATTGTGTTAACAAACACCTAAATGCTTCAAAACCAGCAAACTGCTAAACCGTCTATATATGAATAAAATACAATTTAATAATCATCTGATCATAAGAGCTCTTAGTTTTAGGCAAATACAACCTCAGACAAACAACAACATTCACTTTTTTCTCTTACCGTTATTTATTTCACAGCAGTGAAGCCAAAAAAAAAAAAAAAAAAAAAAACATGTGGCCCAGATGCTGCTAATCATCAGCCTTTGATTGATTGATCAGCAGCAGGTGTGCAGGCCTCTATAAAAGAAGAAGTTTTGGCAGTTTGTTGGTCTGGAACATTCAGGTGTGTGTTAACACAATGCCAAGAAGGAAACACATAAGCAACGGTCTTGGAAAAACAACTGTTGATGCACATCAGTCTAACAAAAGATTATAGACAATTATAGAACAATTTCCAGACATTTTGGAGTTCAATGTTCTACAGTGAAAAAGTGAAAAGCAATCAAGACAATGTACATGTATAATCTTCCCAGGAGTGGACGTCCCAGCACATTCACCCCAAGATCAGACTACTTAATGCTCCAAGAAATCTAAAAACCCCAAGAGCTACATCTAAGACCCTACAAGACTCATCACTTGTCCATCACAGGACAATTAGAGAAGACTGAACAATATGGTTTGTTTGGAGGTGTTGTCAGGAGAAAGCCTGTAAAAAAAATGTGGAAGCATGACCGAGTTTCACAAGACTGCATCGGAACAAACGACAAGACTTCTGGAACAATGTCCTGTGGACAGATAAGACCAAAGTAAAAATGTCCAGTGCCATGTTTGGAGAAAAGCAAACATTAGCAGAAACACCTCATACTGTCAACCTCTGCGATTATTTGGGCTTGTTTTGCAACCACAGGACCTGAGCACCTTGCAGTCATTGAGTTGCCCATAAACTCCTCTGTATACCAGAGTATTCTACATTCAAATGGGAAGCCATTTGTCCAACAGCTAAAACTTGGTCAAAATAGGGTTATGCAGGACAATGATCCAGATCACACCAGTAACACACACACACACATGAGAATCAAGTCAAGTCAAGTAGGCTTTTATTGTTATTTTAACCATATACTGTTGAGTACACAGTGAAACAAAACAACATTTCTCCACGACCAAGATCCTACATCCATACAAAATAAATAAACAACATAAATTAAGAAAATAAAAAGAATATAAAAGGATCAAGGTTTTGGAACGACCTAGTCAACGTCCAGACCTCAACCCAATTGAAATGCTGTGGTGGGACCTTAGGAGAGCCGTGCATAGACTGAAGTCATAAAAGAAACACTTCCTTCAAGTTATTGCTGCTAAAGGTGGATCTACAAGCTATAGTTTCATTGGGGTACTTAGTATTGCACACATTTTTTTGGCTTCTTATTTGTTAAGTAAATAATGGCATTATGAAATAAGTTATATGTTATATGTTTTTCGTTTAAGGATGCCTTTACCCTCCAAGGTTGCAGTTTGCCTAAGATCTTGTATTGATGCTGAGAGAGTGGTCAAGAGTCAAACCACTCTGAAGTCCTCCGAGCATATCACTTAAAATTGAGAGGCCAATTAAAAGGAGTAGCCAACGTGGTGGCCAGTTCATATCTGAAAATAATTCCTCATGCTCCCAGAAACACACTTTTCCAATTTCAGGTCATCAGCTGACTTAATATTATTGACACATAACATTGCTGAGTATAGACCTGACTTATTGAAGCAACCCCAGATCATAACACTGCCTTCAGAAGCTGACTCAGTGGTGACTATGCCTGATGGATGCATTGCTCTAAAAACGTTATGCCCCCTAGCAAATCAAAGCCTTTTATTCTGATTAGTCTGACTAATGAGTGGTTGTCTTGTGTTCAAACAGCTGTTAAGTCCCAATTCGGTCTGTTCTCATCATTTTGTGCGTATGGAAATATTCCTACTTGAAGTATTGAATCTAATACTGTACATGAACATACACACATTCTTTGAGGAGAGAGAGCGAGAAGAGAGAGATGTCACAGCGCTGACAATATTTCTGTATATTAAAAGGAAAAAATCCAACCTTTAACAAAAAAGTGTGTGACAAGCAGGGTCCTGCAGTCATAGGAAAGTAATCAGCACTGAGCTTGTTCTTCACATCTTTGCCACTTTGAAAAGCCATCTTTGGTTATTTTCCATCCTGTCAAATCTTTGATAGATTGTACTGGAATTTTGCCCAATGCAATCATTGTGATAATTTTATTTTCAAACTCCTACTGCTCTGTTATAGTGCTGCAAAACTTTTTTCTCTCCTCTTGTATGAAAATCTAGCCTTTCTTTACTTGTTTGTTACAGTCAGGCCATGTAAGCAGATTTTCCCATTTTTGCTTGCAATTATAATGCCACCCTGGGAAACAACTAAATACAGTAGTTTAATTATAAATTAATAAGTAGTAATTATAATAGCAATTCTGGCTACAGCCTTTTCTATAATATAACAAGTTGAGACAGTTAAATGCAACTGAAAATGGCTCCAAGGGCAAAGCTAAGAAAATTTGTAAAATTCTGTAAAAACAGTGAAGAAGATACAGACTTCACATGTCAACATTGACGGCCCTGTCATATAAATTTTCTAAACCTTTTCTAAACCCAGTTGTATAATGTATACTTGCCGATTCCAGTCCTTAAATGTCAAGTATTCTAAAGGTTACTTTTTAATATACTATTTCTAAGTATACTTGAGTTTCACTATGTGCCAAGGCACCTCTTAATTTACCCAAATGATGTATTAGTAATAATATCCTTGAAAACTTGTTTCTGTATAATACTTATACAGTATTTACTTCACAATTAATTACATATCAGGTTTTCATGTGAGCGGGCTATAATCCTGTATCTAGTATATTCATAAACCATCCTTTTTTAGGCATTGTAAATTGCATTTTGAAAATAGATTTTAAACCGCCTTTCCATGAATTCACATGAATTGATTTTACTGTGCAGCACTTCAGCCAATACTTTGTGTTGAAAAAAAAAATGCATTATTAATTAAGGTGACCTGACGTGACTCCAGAGAACAATAGTCAGAACAAATCATTTTTAAACCATTTTGTGAGCTTGAGTGGTGCAGCAGTAAATTACACAGCTTGTGGTCGGGAGATAACGAGTCAGAATCCTGGCAATAGCGGAGCAGGCATGTGCTTCCCTGGCAGCCTCAAGTGTCTCCGAAGGAGCACCTTCATTTCCAGCTTGCTAACCTTCATGTGATTTGGGAGAACCTTTTTTCAGAGGAAAGTAGCTTACTCCGAAAGTAGTTATAACTCAGATGATGTCACGGACTCACTTGCATGTTCGTAAACCCATTGTGATCGTTAGAATATCAGATTACAGAATATGATATATATGAAAGAGAAAGATTGTAGGGATTTGTTAAGTTAAGATACATCAAGTAAAGGGTGTGTGGTTAGGATGAACAGTTGTGATCAGTGATTGGTTGGGAACAATGTTGGTGATTACTGATTGGCGCCTGGGAATTTATTTATTTTTTATCAGTAGTTAGTCATTGGAATCACATTGACATATAGTGATCAGCTGTTGAGCACATTTGATTGGTTTGATTTGGATAGGCATTTTTGTTTTACAATAAAGTTAATGAAAGATGTGAGATTTATGAAATGTATAAAATGTGGCTAATATATCTAGTGGCAAGATTTTCTGTAAAGATTTAGATTTTCTGCACTGCTGCATTGTGACAGTGTTCATTGTTTGTACATAAAAATAAATTGAATTTGTTTGAAACTCTCCAAGATGGCAACACTGGGGCGTACTAGCTAGATTTTAAATTCTAAAAAAAAAAAAAAGTTTATTTTATAGACAGTATTAACAATTTTATTTTATTAATTATATAAATTATAATAATTAGTTAATTATTAAGAAGTATACTATAAGCAACTATTGTAACTATAATATTGTCTTTAAATTATTCTTCAGAGAAGGTTTCAAAACTAACTTTTGGTCACATAGAAGTAAACTTCAGTATATTCTGTTATATAAGTACTGTACTCATTGTTTTTATATGGCACATATATATATTATGTACTTAATGTACTGAAGGTGAAACGTATGCGAGACCGAGGGCAGTTCAGTATCTATCCTCTTGCTATACCTTTCTGCTTATTCAGCACCCAGATCAGGCCACATGTTGATGAAGCTGTGCCTCTGGAGAGGGCCTTGTCTCTGCCGCAGCTAGCCACTAGCAACTTTCCCCAATGACACCAGATCAGTCACCGCCACTGCCCAGAGCAAACGCTTACCACCCATTACAACTGAGCCAAATAAAGCCGCAGAAAGTCCTGCAAGGTGCAAACTAAGCACATAGTGAAAGTTGCTAGCAGAGAAAAGCTGCATGGCCCCCACTCAAGGACTCCTATCTTGGAAAATTATAGCATTAATTATTAAAGCATGCTAATGCACACACATCACAGTTATGATCCTATTCCAAACAGTGCTTTAGCTATGAAAAAAAAAAAAGAGACATTCATATTTTTTTCTAGCTGTAATGTACCACTGCAAATTATGATTTTTTTTTCTATGACAACATATTGTGCTTCTTGTGCACCATACTCGTGTACATACATACATTATTTAACTGCCTTTATTACTGTACCTCACACTCAGGCTTGATGAAAGTTTGAAACTTTTACAATGTATGGAATTTGTTGATTGTGTGCTTTCAGTTGATTGTTATGGAGGTTATGCTTCACAAGCATAGTGTGGCAAACAGGCTCAAGTTTTATGTGGCTCTATCTGTAAACACCCACTGTCTGCTAAATCACCATTTAACATTTTGTGCCCATTACTTTTTAATTAGTAGTCACAAAAAAAAGTGCACGGGGGTTTAAGGAAGTGGCAAGTGGCCAGAATCTGAATCACAATGCAGCAAAAAAAAAAAGTTAAGATGGATACAACTTTAAGGAAATTATAACTGGTCTCCCATCGTGACTCAGGAGTCTAGGTGCAAATAATGACTGCAAATGATGGTTCATGTAGACAGTTCCATCTGTCATATATTCCTCCCCCCAAAAAAGATCATGCACAGAATTATTTATAGGTTTGTCTAGGTTTGCTGTAATACATAACCCCAAGCTCTAATATTGTAAAGGGTAAAAAAAAAAAAAAAAAAATATGTACAGTACATATGTATAAGAAATATACATTCTGGCAGAAGGCTTACCAAACTTTTGTGGATTTAAAGGCAAGAAGAAAAAAATAAAAAAAAAAGAAGAAAGAAATGCAGTGAAAGATTAAAAACATGCAAACACATTTACATAAATACCGAGTTATTTCATAAATCTCAGTCCAGAGAGATACGCCTCGTATGCGGCAAGTACCGCGGCCGGTGTGCATGTTGAGCAGTAAGCCGAAGGTGCAGGGATATATTCATAATGAATTATTAACTCATGTTTGATAAAGCCCACTTTAAATGTCTTACAAGGTTAGAGATGTGTGTAGCGGGATCGTGGACTACACCTTCATGCAGAACATTTTAATCTCCCTTATGTTATTCATTCTGTACATGTCTTCAGTTGAGTCCATACTAGCTTTCAAAATTAGACACTGAAATGGCCAGCCCAGGTTTTGGGTTATAATCTGGCTACAACATATTTCCAATTGGGTTTATTGTTAAAAATATTCTTTTACTGAATTTACAATGTTGCCAAAGGAAGAGCTGCCACAGAGAATATACTGACTTTTGGAAGTAAACATTTGCATGCTGTGTTTGTATTGATGTCCATTCTGTTGAAGAGTGCTAATAATTCTGTCTGTTCATTCTCACTGCAGTCTAGTACATCATTTAACCGTGACTTGGTGAAAGCAGGGACAGGACGCCGCTTCCTTGGAGGTCTTCTAGATGACACGTCCTACTGCTACACTCTGGAGGTGTCCTTCTACAGCTTTCTGACTGCAGGCAGCACCACGCCTATCCCATACACAGAGGACAGCTGTATCCTTCCATGTGTGTCTGTCTTACTGTCTGTTTCATTCTCTCTCTCTCTCTCTCTCTCTCTCTTATCCCGTTCTGGTTAAACCTGTTGGTTGATGCACAGACAAAAAAATCAACTAAGACAGAGATATACGACATGCTCGTCTTTGTACCACCATCTGACTTATGATAGAGAGGACATTTTGAGTAGAATAATCCCTGATCAAGTTTAAAGGTTTCTATAGATGCACATAACCACTTTATAGTTTCATGTGGGGATCAGTGGCTCAGTGTGTCCCACATAGCTCAGTTTAAACGTATGGTTTGGGAGGCTGATTATTTCCCTTGGAATTTAGTGCAGGAGCTCAGAACATCTTGCGTCAATGTTTTGTGGGCTGTTTTGGTGCAGTTAAGCCAATAATCAAAGGACCTACACTATATCCCGCTGTACAGTACTGTATGTGCTGACTGCTGCACACAAAATCCGATCGCGACCCAATAGCATTGCTGCAAATGTAGCCATTGGTTACTTTAGGAACCTTGCATTACTGTGGTCTTGAGTGACAAAAGGAATTGATGTGGGACGAAGCCCTGTCGACAAAAGCCAATGGCTGTGTCACTGTCTTTCTTACTGAAAATATCTCTTAGGCGTCTGTGTACAAGGCAACATAACACACGTCTGCAGAGCTCAATAATACATGCTCTTGTGATTATGTCAGTCTACTGAAATTTCTTTCCTGACCTCCGGGTTTAGCAGAAAGAACATTCATTGATTTCTTAATTGTTCTTGGGGTCATTATGATGGAACAAGCCTTTGTTTGAATTGTGTGGCCCCAAGTCATACAAAGCATGCTAGCACAATAGACGATATTGATGCTCCTTCCATGGGTTAGCTTAATGTGATAGGGACTGACAGTGGTAGACGTGTGTACTTACTTACTTTTTTACTTACTTACTTATGTTTGTTCTTAACCCTGGAGTGGATGGCAGCCTTGTCACGTCACAGTGTCCAGGTCATAGGATCGATCCTGAGCTTTGGTTTGGATATTTGTGCTTTCTGCTTGTGCTCTGGTATCCTCCCACAGTCCAAAGACATGCAGATTAGGCTAATTGGTGTTCCCAAATTGCCTGTAGTGTGTGAATGCATGTGTGAATGTTGACCGGAGGTCCTACCATAGTTGTAAAAATGGGAATAAATGTTAAATTAGTCACCAATGTTCACCAATGGTCACCACCAGGTCCTAGTTGGACTACAGAAGGTCTTAGACGGATGGATGGATAGATGGATGGATGGTTTCGGGCAAGGTCTAGTTTCCCCAAAATTATTTTGATTGCTGGCTTTAAGATGTGAATAGGTGGGTATGATGCCCTGTTATGGACTGGCCTCCTGTCTATAAGGTGTATCCCTGTCTTGTACTGTGCACATTAGAGGAACGGGCTCCACCACGACCCTGGTGAAGTAAGACTGAATATTCATGGCCTTTCATTGTACATAGGAGTTACATGATTATATCATTTGTTAAAGGTTTTAACGTCTTGATGTCATTATTGATTCTTGCGTGCAGACCTACTGTGTTACTGAGTTACAAGGTGAAAGCTATTGTATAAGAAGCACTTTAGTTCTGAGCCTAAAAAGCTTTTAAGTGTGAAAACAGGAGAGATGTGTGTTACCTAAGTGCCCTCTAGTGCTGGGTGGAGGATACACTGTACATAAGTGTTGGTGCGTCTCTTCCCCTCCGTCTCTAAAAATGTCTGTCGCCTGTATGACTCTGTCACGCACCCATCTGCCAGCAGTCTCCCATTTGCTGGTTGCTCTTGCAATTCTTTCTTTATTTATCTGCTGTTCATATCAGAAGGGGCCGTAAAGCCTCTGACTGATGCTGTAACTTTTCCCCTTTCTCACCATTTTCCCCCTGCTGCCTGTCCGCCGCTCCACTGAACTGTCAACTCCAAGGCCTAGTTGGCTAGCATTCAGTAATAAGAAACCCATCCATGTAGAATTACTCAACAGCATTGTAGATTATTTTGCCCATGACAGCGAGAGGATGCCTGGGAAAAAAAAGAGAGAGAGAGGCAATTTAGAGAGCTGGAAAGAGTCATAACTTACCCTGTGTTGCCCTTCTCCTTGAAAATGATCCTGACTTTGCCTCCCAGTGGAAAAAGCATAGGTAGGAAAAGAAAGGGTGGCTAATGTTACTGTTGGCAGACTAAAGCTGTGTCCGCAAGCACACACAGGACGATAGACATCTAACAGTACGTCTTTTTTTTAGCAGTAATTATACCACAGGGCTGGTGTGGTGTGGAGCATGAATAAGGGGTACCCCCTGCTGAAGGTTACACACAACCAAAACCAATAACAAAGGGAACCCAGAGAGAGAGAGAGAGAGAGTGTGTGTGTGTGTGGGGGGGGGGGGGGGGGGGGGGTCTGAATGAAGGTGTGTGTAGATGGTTTGTAGTGCAGGCCCAATTAGACAGAGGGCATTTGGCATGGTATGTAGTGCAAAGATTGGGGTCATTGAGGTCAACGGAATCCGACGTGTCGTTTCTTATGGGCCGGCGAGCAGGTCTGTGGAGCGTGCAAATCACTAACAAAAACCTTTTACGAGTGGGACTCCAGACTGGAAAAATTAGGGAGGGGGGGGGGGGGGGTCGTCGACAATAACACCAGTATAATTACCTGTACCAGAATGAACCTACACCTCTGGTAGTGCTTCACATATACACACTTATAACATGGACATACTCAAACTGACTCTGTCTGACGGTACAGAATGGAAGATATATATTTTAAGAACATAGAGAAGCAGTGCGCGATATTTCAGCACCTTTCGCGATTCACGCTGTGAAACTAATGTTGCATTTTTCACATTAGCACTTGAATTTTTATGCTTATCAAATGTCCCTTATGCACCATAGGCTTACTAATGTCCCCGCTGGCAAGGAAGCATCTCCTAGATGCGGTGCAGGTGCTTATGGGTCCTCTCCGGCCCAGAACGATGATAAAGAACAGAGAGCGTATGATTGGAATGACCTTTTGGAGTGATGAGGCCTGATTAATGAAATCGCTGGAGCGGCCATGGCTGTAATTATAAAGATCGATTTAATGGCACATTCTTTCGATGAGACCCGGGTATTGTAAGAAAAGCTCTTGTCGTCTGGAATGGGCACAATTTCCTGTCATATTCCACATGCCACCAACCCGACAACAACTTAATTGGTCACAGATAATACCTTGGAAGCTTCAAAAGCATCGTGATGTTTTTTTTTTTGAGGTGGGCTGTTTTCAAACTTATTTTGAAAAGGTGGGTGGCAAACTGTGATGCCAGACCATCATTAGTGCTTCAGAGACAGGTGATAGCTGAGAGAATCTGGGAGCTCGTTCAAGACTCAGCTGGGCACTTTATGCAGAGAATTTCCTCTACAACTTTTCTTAATACCTTTCCTTGTTTTGTTGCAAAGTTAACTCCTATGGAAACAATTCGCTGTATAGTATCTGAAAGTTTTGTTAAAGGATGCATGGTTTCATCACCGGAGGCAGGGTTGCCTCGAAATCCGAGTTAGCATTTCGTTTAGGGTAGAACTGCATTTATGGCTTAGAGTTATGCACGCAGTACTGGGAGCGTTTTCCAGAAAAGCCTATTTAAAAGTTAGCTATTCAGAATGGACTCTGTTGCCCTTTATGGTCTGACAAGTTAATAGGTTTTCTCCTCCGTCCTGTCAGCGTGGAGGGAGAGGAGGTTCACTGCTTTACCAATCATTCCATTTTCTACTGTCTTGTAGGCTGCAGATGGCTACTGAGAGAGCTGTTATCTCTAGCCTTCGGAAATAAGTGTCCTGCTCAGGCAAACACCGATCAGCCGCGTCAAATGGCCAACTCTGGAGTCACCTTGCTTAAATGTTGCGCTGCTGTCCTGAGGACAGGACGTACTTAGAAATTGATAAAGGCCGAACAGAGTGTGGAAGCAGACAGCTTGGTGGTTCCTGCTGGTTTCCACATCAATCACAGCTTTTGGGGAAGACAGTCTGGCTGCTCCACATGCTGACAGCTGTCTGCAAGCTAAAGGATCAGTCTGACAACGACACCTGACTGGCACGTCCTAAAGAGCGCTCACACCCACAAACGCATGGGGTGTTTTAATACACGTTGCAAGACATGCTTCTACATGACAATGCCTTGGCATGGTTCATAAATCAGAGGCTCACGTCACATTAAATATATGTGAATGCAAAGATCATGGATTTCTTGCAAGATTTTTTGAAGGTGCAATCTTCTGTTTGCTGTTGTTAAAGTTTAAGTACATTGTCTTATAGGAGTTAACTTCTGAAAACTTCTAATAGCCTTTATGGTCCATAAAGAACTGATAGGTTTCTCTCTCCTCCTCATTTCTCTTTCTTTCGCTCTGTCTCTTTGTCTCTTTCTCTCCCTCTGGCTTTCAAGCTGGCTTTTCCGTGAAAGGGTCATCAGATACGGCAGTGTTCTGCCCTTTGAGAACTTTATGGCATGAAATGGACACGATTGTGTGTTGTCATCTGCAGCCAATCACGCCATTGCGGCTTCACTTTCAGATCGGATGCTATACAACGGAGTGCTCATCTCAGCCACTTGATGCAAACTCTGTAGCCCTTTGGCCATCTCATCTCTATTAACCCTCCACCGGAACAGTTATGTTCTTCAGGCCAGTGCTGTCTTAGCTGTGTGACTTAAATAACAGCGCCTGTGTTTGTATGGACTGCTGTGGAGATAGGTTTAGTCAATATTTAGGACGAACAGACAAACTCCAAATTCACATCTAATCAGTGACATTAGTTATGAAATGCGATTTCACACATCCAAGTGAATACCTCCAGTGCTGAAGAGCACTTGTTTGTCCTGCATTAAAGAAGCAAATCAGACTGTGAATAAGAGCTGCAGGGGGACAATGCTGGCTCCCTTTGTGTCCTCCTGTTTGCTGTTTTAATTAGCATTGTTAATTGGCTGTTTGTGACACCCCGGTGACAAGCCTGTCACTCTGCTGTATTGATGGTGCTGATTGCCTTAATTTGTCTGCTTGTTAGCCAACGGTCGGTTAAAGACCATGGTGTCTTGTTCCTTGTCATTGGGGCATCATTGTCCGTCTGTCTGTGTGGTGGGTCGGTGCGGATAAACAACCTGGTAAACAAACCATTTGCCAACCAAGCCTCCCTCAAGGCTCATCAGCCCCACTGGAGGTGCGTCCTTGAGTTTCAACAAAGATGCCAAATCGATTCAGGAAGACTGTGTACATAATATTAAAAACAGCAAATGCATCAATGACATCAGGGGCGTTACTGCTTTTTCCTGCACACTCCTGTCCTTCGTCATAGAATAGTCATCCAGTATACATAACCACATGCTATAAAGGACATCTTGCTATTTTTAAACAGTGTGGTTTTACAATCATGTGAGACGAAACCTATGTATTTTAAGTGCATAAATAAATGATTAGGTCCCCTGCTCAAACCTCTCCAGATAACTAGTATGAAAAGGGGCCCACGTTCACAATGCAGATCTTTATCTTTCTGTTATAAACACATGCTACCTTTTGTCATCTATCATATCTTTCCCTCCCTGTCACAAACAAGATCTTTGCCCTTTTCTGGTCTGTTTGTTAAAGGTGATTCCCAGGGCTACTCGATGACGCAAAAGCCTCCTCTCCGCTGTGCTCTTTTTGAGACCCATGCCAAGAAGCCTAGTCATCCTGTTCAGTGATTATGCAACACCTCTCACCTCATGTCCTGCCGGGACGGTGAATATTTTGGAAACTTTCGCAGCTTCGTGACTTCTCAACCGCTATTGCCCCATTGGCCTGGCCCAGGTTGCCACTGGCCCACTTCCAGCATCCAATCCAAGCTCAGGAGGGTCTTGCTTGCAGCTGCGATGCTGATAAAGTCTTCTCATGTTCCTCATTGGGCCGTCCATCACTCGAGTCCTGGTACGGATGTGCATGATGTGACATCACAAGCTGAGAGGCCATCTGCACGCGGCAGGCTCCCGGGCTATTTCTGTCGCCGCTGAGAGCGGGCATACACACAAACACAGATTGCTGGAGTTTCTGTTGATCAAGGGGAAACACAAAACTTTTTTTCTGAGGTCACAGCAAAAAAAAAAAAAAAAAAAAGATGGCAAGGAGAACGGAAATTTTCGGGATAGCTTTGGGGTAGATTTGAAAAGTGTTCAAAAAAAAATGAAGGAATAGAATACATAACAAGACATGATACAAATGTAAGTCTCTCTCTTATCCTGGGTTCATATACACTTTTAAATCCATCAGGCAGTATTCCAGACCATGTGATGTCATGACCTCCTTTTTTTTTTTTCCTGGCACCCAAAAATAGCGCTTGTTGTTTTTGGAGAGACGCAGAGGTTGCCTTCCTGGACAGATGGGCTGTGAAGACAAGCATCGGAGTCCTGGAGAGAGTTCCCATCAGTCCACTGGATGAAGGATGGAGCCTAAGATGATGCCACACACTGCAGCGGCTGTCTAGGCTACAGTGAGGCGAGCAAGAGGACGATGAGGAAACTTGTTGCAGTCATTTTCAGAGCTAAAATGCATAAATGAAAGACAAATGTATGCTAATCAAACTCACCTTATTTTAGCTGATAAATTGTCAGATTATGTTTGAATGTCAGACGATCATGAAAAATACACTGGTGCCATAATAAATAAGAGAACACTGCCCGGTGTCACAGGGGAAGTTGTACAAGATTGTGTGTGTATTTTCCACATGCAGAGGTGTGCCCAGATTGTTAAACACGGGGTGGGAATCTAGGTTTAGAACAGGGTTGTATTTGCAAAATATTTATTGCTTGGATTAAAAGCAACGGTCACATCATGGACCCTGTGCCAAGCAAGGACTAATTTTGATTCGCATTTACACTTTGAGATAATAAGATTTTAGCGAAGTATGTTGAATTATACACAGAGCTTTGACTTCTTGCAGGAATAAAATAAAAGGGGAAACTGTTTATACCTGGCATGTCATATCTGGACCATTATCTCACAACCAAAGGTGGAACATTATGCAAGTCTGTCCTAATATATCATCTGAATGCTTTGTTAGAGTAACGTAACAACAAACCCAACACACAGAACTGCGACATTCACTCACTCATCGTCTATACCGGTTTATCCTGGGGGGGCCTTGAGCCTATCCCAGGGGACTTAGGGCATGAGGCGGGGGATACCCTGGACGGGGTGCCAATCCATCGCAGGGCATACAAGCACATACACACACTCATTGACACACAATGGCCAATTTGGGGAACGCCAATTAGCCTCATCTGCATGTCTTTGCACTGTGGGAGGGAATCGGAGTACCCGGAGGAAGCCCACCAAGCACTGGGAGAACATGCAAACTCCACGCACACAGGGGCAGGAATCAAATCCGGATCCTAGAGGTGCAAGGCAACAGTGCTAACCACTAAGCCACCATGCTGCCTAGGACTGCAACACATATTTAATGAATAAGCAAATTGTTTTAGCCTACTTTTCATCCCAACTTTTTGTTACACATGTCACTGCAGAAACGTTGAAGTACCGACTTCTTGAATTTTAAAATACTTTAATCATTTCTAAGCAGGTACCAATAATCTTTCCACAACCATACACCCATTAGATTCTCATCTGCTCTATGTTATAAAGAGCTTGACAATGATTTGCCATGATATCACATCATTGACCATGAGAGAAAAAGAGAAAGAAAGAAAGAAGGATTTTCTGTTGTTTTATCTCATAATGGTTCCCTGCTTGTCTCATTGCATCAATAGATTGGCATCCTTGCAGCCGCATTGTAGAAGCATCCCTCCCAGCATTATGGCGTAGTGCTTTGGGTAATAAATGTGTTCTGTAATGTGGTCTTGGTGGAGGTGAAATATAGGAAGTCTTGCAGAGTAGTTGTAGCAGTTGTATGAATTTAAATAAAGCCCTAGCTGTGAATAAGTGCCTTTTTTTCCCTCATGGCTAACGGAAACACGGTTGATTTACGCTCGCTCGCAGCCAAGCGCTGGCTGAGCTGTTCTGGCTCTTTATTCTGTGCATTGCTCTGCTGGGTATCAGCCAGCTATTTATTTTTGTTCTGGAAGGGTGAAAATTGGGCTTTTGTTTATATATTTATTTTTATTTTCAATTAATGGCGGCACGTCGGAGCAGAGAGTTATAGGCACAGAGGAAGCCTGCATCGTAAGATTGGCAGGGCCTCGAAGGCAAAGGAATAGATTTATGTAGTCTTTCAACATATAAAGAATTGAGCCTAAGGAGATTTCACTTTTAAATGTCAAAGCTGAACAGATTTTCTCCATTGCATGTCAGTGCCAACATTTAAGACTGCAGCCAATATCTGAGCATGGTAAATGAACTGAAGCTTTTTTGTCCTGGTGATTGTATGATACATGTTGAGCTACTGTTCTCAGTGGTGTTCTGCGTGTGATGATATTACTGTAAAGACTTTGGAGAAGTCACGTACCTTAACATGCAAACACAGATATGAAGCTGGGTAAAAATGTAGCGCGGACTTTTCTGGATTATTATAAACTAAATAACATGATCGATGAGAATAAATCAACGAGTCATTTAAGCAGGTTTGTACTATTTATGAGGTTCTAATGTGTTTTCTGTTGTTTGTTCCGAAGAAGATTTTTTTCCCCCTATCATGCTACGTGGACCACATAGTAATTATGCAATTATGACACTCCATTTTTACCCCAACCCCAAAAAAGGGACTTAATTTCTGCTCATTTGTCCTATTTAAAGGGGAAGCTAGATGCATGCTAGATGGACATTTTACCATTTTATATCAATTCTTTTAGTAGTGCCTTACGATCAGAATAGTTCTACATCATGGTTTATAAAAGAAACAGAGTGCATGCACTATGATGGAGAAAATCCTCATCCTACCTAAGATCCTACTATAGTACTGTCAAAAGTTAAGCTGTATTTCAAGCTAATTAATCGATTAATCCACGTTAATCAGATCTTGCTCGCAGATTTCCTCGCAAAAAAATAAAATAAATCATGGCTCCAAATTGTTAACACACCACATATTGGTGTCTTATAATATACTAAGCAGTAAAATGAGATGATATTAAAGCTCATTTTAGTCTATTATATATTAAACCAAATGTGATACGCGTGCTGCCTCCGCTCACTGCAGCACCATGCTCTGCTGATCAGTGTAACCTTTTAAACTACATTTACACCTGCTGATTGGGCTTACCTTACCTTTTTTTTTTTTTTTTTTTTTTTTACAGTTGTGACAGGATTCACCTGAGCAACCAAGGGCTAAGGCTCTGGTTAAAAAAAAAAAAAAAAAAAAAACAATAGTTACAGCTTGATTGTGTTGGGATTTGAACTCACAATGTTCCAATCAGTAACATGAATCCGTAACTATTAACCCACCGCTTCCCCTAAAAGCTACATTAAAAGCATTGCATGAAGCTCTTGACCTGTAATTACACCATTTTAAGCATTGTACTTCTGCTACAGGAATGGCTGATTAGATAACTGCATGAAACTGCTTGAATCTCTTGTTGGTAAATTTAAGATCTTTGGCATTTGAAATGGACTACAAGTGGCTTATAGATTGTTGTTTGTTACCCTTTAATCAATTTATTCAACCCTTGCAAGAGATTTACATTTTTCTGTTTAAACGACTGATAATGTAGAATAATTTAAAGGAACAATTTTTTTTTTTTTATAAATGTTTTTGCATGTGGATTATTCCATTTATAACCTAACAAACTTTGGCATTAATTATGAATGATTATCGCATAAAGTCCTTCTGGTCCTTTATAAACAAAATAGTTCCGAGACTAGTATTTTTAGACAGAAATTCTGTTTAAAGATTACAAAAAAAAAAAAATGTTACATTTAATAATAATTAAAAACAAACTTTATGTTGAAAACATCATGTAATTGTTTTTTGAAAGTGCCTCATTTTGTTTCTGTTGTCAGTCTGGATGCTGCAGCGTCTGGTCACCAGGGGAGTAACGCTCGAAAAGGAAAGAATCAAAATTGGGACAAAAATGAGAGAAGATTCCAAAGAGACAGAGACTAATGAAAATGTCATACAAGTTCCCAATCATGATTACTTGGTGCGTCTCTGACACTGAAGAAAGGGGATTTAATTTACAGACAGTTTCTGGGCTACACACCTGTTATCACCAATGTTGAGGAATCTCTACCCAATGCTATGGTTTTGACTGTTGTGGCTTCAGCTATTTGTTTTTTTTGTTTGTTTTTTTCTTTTTTTGCCATTTTGAAATACCTAGAGCATGTTTCCTGTGGTTTTGGTGTTGTGTTTTAAATGAAGCTCAATTGTACGTATTGCTCTAAGGTGACTGAATGTATTATACTGGGATGTGAGTTGGAGTTTACTTTCTGTCATGTGTCTTAATGCATATATATATATATATATATATATATATATATATATATATATATATATATATATATATAAGATAATATTATTTAACGCAAATAAAATCAGACAAACATGTAACTTTCTCACCATGCCATTATTTATTTAACACAAATGTAGCCAAAAAAACAAACATAATATTGTATTGTGCAATACTGAGTACCTTCTTACTGCTTCCACAGGATTTAGGAGAGTAAGTTGCTGCCAGGTGCTGCTAGTCATCAGCCCTTGATTAATTTATCATCAGCAGGTGTGCAGACATCGATAAAAGCAGAAGTTCTGTCACTTTGCTGGTTTGAAGCATTCAGGTGTGAGTTAACACAATGCCAAGAAAGAAAGAAAGACATAAGCAAAGTTGCAATTGTTGCACATCACTCACATCAGGTTATAAAACCATTTCCAAACAATTTGGAGTTCAGCATTCTACAGTGAAAAAGATTATTCACGAGTGGAAAGTATTCAAGACAGTTGCCAATCTTCCCAGGAGTGGACGTCCCACACATTCACCCCAAGGTTAGACCATGCAATTCTCAGAGACATACAAAAAAAAAAAAAAAAAAAAAAGATCCTACAGGCCTCACGGAGCATGTTAAATGTTAAAGTCCATGACAGCACAATTAGAGAAGACTGAACAAGTTCGGTGTATTTGGAATGGAGAAAGGCCCTTCTGTCTATAAAGAACATGAAAGGACGACTGAGGTTCACAAAACTGCATCTGAACAAATCACAGGGTTTCTTGAAGAATGTTTTAAGGACAGATGAGACCAAAGTGGAGTTGCTTGGCTGAAAAGCAAACAGTATTTCGGCAGAAATACCTCATACACGGTGGAGGGGCCTGGGCACCGTGCAGTCATTCAGTTGACCATGAACCCCTCTGTATACCATAGTATTCTACTGTAGATTCAAAAGTGAGACCATTTGACCAACAGCTAAAGCTCAGTTGAAATTGCGTCATGCGACCAAGACAATGATCCGAAGCACACCAGTAAATCTACATTAGAATGGCTGAAAAATAAGGTAATCAAGATTTTGGAATAGTCGAGGAAAAGTCCAGGCCTTAAAGTAATGATGGCCTATCCTTTCTCTTTACACAGTGTGTTTCTTGCCATAATATGGATTTGTACAGTACTTGAAGTAGCACTAATAGGGCTATTCACTCTGCACCCACCTAAAGTAGAACATCGTAAAGCAGAATAGGCAAAAATTCTTTCACAATGATGTAAGAAACAATTACTTTTAAGTTATTGCTGAGGTGGATCTACATGTACAGATTACTTAGTATGTTTTGCTATTTTGCTTAATTTTTGTTAAATAAATAATGGCACAGTGAAAAAAAATTATTTGTTCTTCGCCTGATTTTGTAATTGCCTATAATTACTTACAGTACTGTGCAAAAGTTTTAGGCACCCAGTGTTTTCTGTTCAAACTCTCCTATGGAAGTTAATACAAAAACATTTCTGATTTCCAAACATTAGTATTCAATACAAAATTAAATGTTACAGACAAAGACTTGTATGGTATGCCAGAAAAGAAAGCAGCACATTATATAAGAAACCAATTTTCAAGAAAATGGAAGCTACTGCGTTTTGCATGCAAAGAAAAACAGGTGCAACAGTCCAAGTCCTTCGAAGATTTGTGGGTGGTTCTGCAGGATGCTTGTTAAACTGAGTATCTAATTTCTAAGTTCCACAAATTGTACCTGACACGAAAGGGTCCTCAAAGCATTGTCATGCCAAATATTGACTTTGTTTCATTAATTACTGTTTTCTTGCCTTTTTTGAAGGCATACTTGCTCTATGGCATTATATTCATATGTGCCTAAAACGTTTGCACAGTACTATAATTTATACAGTACCAATCAAAACTTTGGACACACCATATAATTAAATGTTTTTTCTTTATTTTTTATTGTTTTCAACATTGTATATTAATACTGAAGACATTGGAATTATGACAGAACAAAAATATGTTAACTAACCCAAAATATGTTTGATATTTTTGATTCTTCAAAAGAGGCACATTTTGCTTTAATGACAGCTTTTCACGCTCTAAGCATGCTCTCAGTCAGCCTCATGAGGTATCCACCTGGAATGGTTTTCCAACAATCTTGAAGGAATTCCCAGAGTTGTTGAGTACTTGTTGGCTGTTTTTCCATTCCAGCACTCTCCGATCCAACTCATTCCAAACCATCTCAAATATTTAGATTGGGTGATTGTGAAAGCCAGGTCACCTGATGCAGCACTCCATCACTCTCTGCCTTGAACAAATAGCTCTTACATAACCTAGAGGTGAGTTTGAGGTCATCGTCCTGTTGGGGAAAAAATGATGGTCCCACTAAGTGCAAACCAAATCTGATGGCATGTCACTGCAAAATCCTCTCAATTGCTCACTGCTGAAAAAGTGTGCCTCACAATTTTGACAAGAGTGGGAACAGCAAAGCACCCCCACAGCATCACATCACCTCCTCCATGCTTCACAGTGGGAACCACACTTTCATGAACCGTCTGCTCACCCTCTCCGTTTAACAATAATAATTTCTTTGCAATAGTTTCTTTTCTGCAGGATCACCCATTTAAGGCCTGACCCAAGCAGCCTCCTCTGAACTGTGGATTTTGTAGTATATCTGCTGCTTGAACTCCAAGAAGCATTCATGTGGGCTCTAATCTGAGGTGTACATGGGCGGGTTCTGAAGCTAGCCATTGCAAAGGTAGCTCTTGGTTTTCCTTTCCTGGGACGGTCCACATGAGAGCCAGTTTCATCATAGTGTTTTATACTTGGTGATAGATTTGAATGTTCTTGAGAGTTTTGGGACTAACTGGCCTTTGTTTCTTAAAGTAATGATGCCCTGATTTTCTGTTTCTTGCCATAATATGGATTTGTACAGGTCTATTGTCTCTGTACCCACCCTACCTCTGCAAAGACAATTGATGGTCTAAAGCATATTAAGAAAGCAAAAAATGTCACAAATTAATTCTCAACAAGGAACAAATGTGAATCGAAAACCAAACCAGTTCTCTACCCTGTGAATCTGAGGAGAGAATGGCATGAGTGTGCCAAGCTGTTGTCGAAACTAAATGTAGATACTTTGGACAATCTAAAGTATGAAATATATTTTGGGCTGTATTCATGTACAATGTTGAAATGAAATATTTATATAATATACATCATACTATTTATCGTTTCCTGAAGTGTGTATACATTTTTTTTTTGGCTGACTCTGTATATAAAATATATGAAAACCTTTTCTAGTATATGTCTATACATTATATATTACTTTTCTGTGACATGTTGGGTTTAATATACAAAGCAGTTTGAAATCTTTTTCACAAAAAGGATTCATTTCAAAATTAATTATGAGCTATTAACACACTGCCTGCTATCTCCACAGTGTTATTACACAGCATTGGCACTGGATCAGACAAGGTCACAGATCTGGAGAAAACTGTTCATAGTTTCTGTTTCAATGATCACAAAAGAATTCAATATTTTGCAAAAGAGTGCAAAAATAGGCAATACCAACCACTATATTCTGTCATGCAGCATTCTCTCCACTGTTCTGTGCGAAAAACCATTAAAATGATTCACGACTGAGTTCACCTAAACAAAGACTATTCCCCTGCATGAGGTTTGACATTTCCATGAGAACATTTTATTATAAAAAAAAAATACAATTTGAAATGTTTCAGAGAGTAGTCACTGTATTTATGTTTACTTTGATTAAATAAAGATTTTAAACATTATACCAGAATGTAATTTATTTCCTTTCTATCATTATGGATAGCAGATGTGAATAAAAAGCTACACATTTTATCAATTGCTAGAATTTAAAATCGTATGAAATATAATGTAAATGTTCTTTATCCTGTAGTCTCCCCCACCCCCCTCCCATTTGCTCTAACATGAGTGGAGGGAGGATGGCTCACGTTAGCAGTCAACAGTGCCATGAAGAGCAGCGTGTATTTTTCAGACCAGTCATTTGGAATAAGTGAGGCAATCAGTCAGAACCTGAATAAACAAATGACTTGCATTTTACATGGTAGACGAGAAGATGGAGAAAGCTAATGCAAATGAGAAAACACATCCATCTAAAGATTCTTGCACCACACACACGCACTTTACTCAGAGCATCTCACCTCCCCATTGTGCTGTCATTTTTTTTTTTTTTTTTTTTTTTTACCTCTGTCTCAAACCATTACTCCCTTTTCCTTGCATCAGTAAACCGGGCGCATCACAGCCTAATTGTCCTTATGCAGCTGTAAAATTATAATATTTCCCCCCCCTTTCTACATTGTCATGTTCTATTTTTAAACACAGGATTCTGGCCTTGTGAACTCCCCTAAAGATTTGTGGAGCTAAAGCCACACCTCAGTCTAGTCTATAAAAACACATATGGCATGAAATTTTAATAATCAAGTTCATGATCACAGATACACATACTGCTTATGTAAAACAGCATCTCCTCCATACCAGTCATGTACTACAGAGTAGAGTATTGTACTAATTAGCAACTTTTCATTTATATTGATGACATCATTTGAATGATAAAAGGAGCAGAACTTCAAACACTAATATTACACATTAAAAGAAATTGCCTGAAAGCAATGGTACAGTATGTCAATTAAAAACGTAAAATGGTCATATATAAATCAAGTCTATTTATTCAGACTGTATGTCAAGAATAGTCTATGAACCTCTATCCATACATTACATTTTATTTTATTGGGTAACAATGGTTAGCTGGTTATGGAAGCGGTAAAAATGTAAGTGAACATTAGCTATTGTACAATAGTGTTTAATTGTTAGTTTCATTTAAATAAAATTAAAGCGATTGAATTCACATGACACAAGTGAAGCCTTCATAATAGCATAGCTTTGTGCGTCTAGAAAGATTTTCCCCTTTCTTTTCTTTTTCTTTTTGTTTAATTTCTTTCGTAGATGTGGATAGTACCGTTACTCACGCCGTAATGTAATGTCATTAAAATGCTATTCAAACCGCTCTTGTCAACACTCGAGCTGTTCATTAGCATGAATGGTGAGACAAGTGTTTGACTCTTGTCCGAGTTTATGAAGCCTGCACTGCCGCTCGTTGTAGATGTAGGCTCTGTATCCACGTAGATAGTATATTAAGGGAGGTGATCATTTATCAAAATTAATAGTGGTAGATGTTCATAATGGCTTTGCTGAATTAACAATTATTTAAATTGATTGTATAAAATGTAATATGAATTAATGATACTTTGTTAATTAGAAAGCGAGAGTCAATTTTCATTAAAGCAGTTTAGATGTAGTTAGGCGAAGATAAACAATCAGCGGTCATAATATCACCGACTTGGTTTAAGGAAAACAAAGCAAAACAAGAATATGCTGGCCCACTTTACAAAATATAACCAAAAGTATGTGGACACCAGGCTGTCACACCCGTATGTGAGTTGTAGTAGTTGGGAATATTTATGCTGGAGCATAAAGACCTGACTTTAGTGGGACTAAATGGCCCAAACCTGTTTCATCACGACAGTGAATCTGCGTCTAAAAACAGGCCAGTAAAAACCAGGTTGATGTGGACGCACATGAGTGGCCCACGCCACTACTTTAACTCCAATTAAAATCTTTTAGCATGAATTTGGATGAAAAATACTTTTTGTTTTTATGGCCCAGGCTATGAACCAGACCTTTGCAATTGACATCAATGTCTGACCTCACTGTCGCTGAACAAGCACACATCCCCTACAATATTTCATTCATTTCAATTCAATTTGTATTAATAGAACACTTTTAACATGTGTCCCAAAATAGCTGTACAAAATCAAAGGCGACAGGGCTAAGCACTGAGCCACCATGCTGCTAACATCACAGGAGAGGGATTTAAGCTAAGTTAATATGCAGGAATCTTTCATTATTGGAGTTACAAAACTATTTGTAGGAATTTCAGTTCTATTCATCAGAGAACAACTGTGTGCATCAGCTGAAATCAAGACCATCTTCATGGTAAAGTGGAACCGTCCCCAGTCACCAAATGCATCCCAAGCAGACCACCTGAAGCCTAAATGCAACGAGATCTCCAAGCCAGGATGAGTCCAGAGGGCAAAGGTGGTCTGGATCACTGGCAGTTCAGGTGCGGCATGTGTAGCTCAACAGCGGGAGGGGGGAGGGGGGGGGGGGGGGGGGGGGTAACAGTCACAGTTACATGTATAAGGTGAATGTATGTTTAGTGCAAAGTGCAAGCAGGGAGAGCCAGAAGGAAACACAGACATGAGGGCTACCTGGGAAGTACAGCAACCAGTCACTCAAACCGGTTAACAAACCTGAGCGTGGAAGACAGCGTCCAAATCTACCAGTTCACCATAATTCTCTGCGTCCATGAGTCCCCCAGATCTACATTTTGACCTATAAGACATGTTTAGTGGAAAGCCTATTCAGAAGAGTGGAGTCTGTCTTTATTACAACAACAAAATGCTGGTATGCTAACACTGTGTTAATGTCCATGGTTTTAGATTAACCACATATGGGTCAGGTGTCCACGTACTTTTGGCCAGCTCGTGTACATACATAAGCGTCATAATCTGACTTAGCGAAAGGAGAAGAAGAAGAAGGGGAAGAAGGGGAAAAGCCGGAACTTCCATCAGTGTAGAGAAAGAAAGAGCGGTGCAACAGGAGGTCACGTGACCGAGTTCCTGTTTCAAACAAGCAACTTTGAAAGCGCGTGCGTCCGCTGCAGCCATGACAACAGTGTGTTAAAGATGGGCGGACTGACACCACCCGGTAAAGCTTCACAACCGAGAGCACGGAGAAAAGCTCTGAAATGTACTGTAGAGCTGAAAGTCCATGGTGTAAGTTTACACATACGCACGAATTAAATTAACGTTTAATTAACCCAGCACTTTTGGTCAGTCTTTTTGTTTTACCTTCCTTTGTGGGGTGCAGCAAATGCTAGTTAGCTAACCTAGCATTAGCTGTGTTGCTAAGTAGGCAGAATTGCACACAGTGGTCACTTAGCTGAAGCCTAACTACTGTCTTCGTTTTTTCAGGGGTCATATACAAAAAAGAAAAAGAAATGATCATTTAAAAAAATAGTTAGCTGTAAGCTTGTGTTCGTGTGCGTTTTCTGATAAATGGTTTCTAACAACATAACATAATCTCTAGCTGCATCTAGCACAGATGAGAATGTTATATCTAATATGATCTGCACTACACTTCCTCCCTGATCCCACCCCAGGTCCTGGAGTGCTCTCACACAGTACTGCACGTTTAGTGTTTCCCTGCTTTAACACACCCACTTCAACTCAGGAACAACCTGACTAGTTGTGGAAGCAGGGAGGGCATTAGGATTTGGGTGCTTCTTACTTATTGCTTGTGCTCAGACCTCTCTCTCTCTCTCTCTCTCTCTTTAGATCACTTGTCCAGGTGTCCTCTTACCATCCCATGAGGACATCTACTTGAGCGTCCGGATGATGGGACAATACCACAAAACAAAATGTGTCCCTTATGTCTTCCCTCTTCTCCTGCATGAGAGCATGGTCTTTACTAAGGTGAGGTGAATAATAGAGATGGGGAACAAAATACATTTATTCAGTTGTAGTCAAGATTCTTTCATGTGTTAAATTTAATTCTGTGTGCGCTTTTAGTTTTAGCCTTTATTCCTGCGTTACCCAGACTGATTCCAAATTAGATTTTTTTCGAGTTTTTTATGTTTATACACTATGTTTGCATGTTGCCGTTCCCCTATGATCCTGCAGGGGGTGCACTCTAAACTATTCACACTTTGGCAGGCAGCACATCGTCCTGTGTAATTAGAGCGAATTATTGGCAATGTTTGTTTAAAACTGTAAAAAAAAAAAAATGTTTGTAACAACAACAAAAAAATTGTATAGAATCAGGATGTTTATAAAATTGTGAATACTAACAGAATCACAATACAAATCGAATCAGCACCTAGGGAATTGTGGGGATATCGTATCTGGCTGGTCTTTGGGGATTCCATTCCCTACGAAACACTTGTTTGGAGTTTGGATGGTGTATATTTAACTGAGCTGTTCATGCAAAGGATGCAAGTTCATGTGACAAACTGTATATTTGTACTATTTATTTTATTTTCATCCAATTGACATTTAAAGAAAAGTCTAAATAAAAGTTTTCTGATCTGACTTTGCACAAATACAGCACAGATACAATGGCATTTATTTTATTAGGAGCAATAAAGTTTCAACCAAAAAGGAAAAACAAAAAAATATTTATTTATTTTTTATCACTCACCATTTTCCAGAGACATTTAATGCTATTTTAATGAGAAATCCTGTGTATAAGTTGTAGCAGCTGGAAATCCCACTGATGCCACCATCACCATGTAGTCATACAGAATTATGGATAATGCAGGAAAAAAGGCTAAAACTAAAAGCGCACACAGAATTAAAAATTTTAAATCAACAAATAAATAAATGGGACATGCAACTGAATTCTAACTGAATGATTTCTTTGTCACTCTGTCTCTCTCTCACTCTTTATCAGACCTTCTCAAGAGCATTTGACCCTGGTGATGTAGCTGATCATCTGGAGAGTAAGAGCTATATGGGGCCGTGTTCCGTACCCCCCAACCCCCCCTCCCCCCACAGCTTTCTCTCATGTACACCAGATCAATAAACTAATAAACACTCACACATGCTTTTTTTTTTTTTTGCTTTCTTTTAAGATGATACCACTTGTTTGGAGCTCATCCAGCTTGTTCCCCCAGGTAGGAAACATCTATTTCCAGATTGACAGTTACACATCAGATTTGTTGCTTGATCCTAATTTTAGGCGGACTGCTTGATGTAAAGCATTGAAGCCTTTGTTGGTGTGATAGTGTTTTTTTTTTTCTTTGTGAAGCCTTGTTGCTGGTTACTTTACTCAGCATTAGAAACAGGCTGTTTTATTCTCCTCTTGCTTCAGTAAAAAAGCTATCATGGAAGTGTTTCTTCTACTAAGGTGGGAACTGTCGCTCTCCCCCCCCCCCCCCCTACCTCCCTCCCTCCCCCTCCCCCTCTCTTGACTGATGACACAGAAGGTGAAATTCTGGCCACATTTGAGGAGAATACCAGAGATTTCCTTTATCCAGGAATAAGCCTGATTCCCCAAACCCCAGGTTCAGAGAGAGAAGTTCTCATGAAGAAATCCGCCTCATTCCCGGTGTGTATCTCATTCCCTCACTATGCTGTGATATCTCTGACGAATCATAAAAAGCCAGTGCCATTTTCCTGCTATTTGCTTCGGGACATAGATTGTTTGGGCAAATTGATCTGCCAAGAGTGTCATTATCTTCCTCTGCTGACTGCCTTTTCATGATTTTTAAAGTTTCTGATTTTTCTCTCTTTCTGTCTCTCTTTCTCTTTTTTTTGTCTTTCATCTCATCCCCTCAGGGGATTTCACCCAAAGTGGAATTTTCAACCATGTCTGTCATTGAGGAGTGTGATATGAAAAGTAGCCAGACAGCCGTCTCGGTGAGTTGTGTTTTCATCTTCATTTTTTTCATTCCTCTAAGAAAATGGACAATATCACATCTACTAGAATTATAAGATAAAGAATGGTCTACTTGTACCACTGCACAACTTCAGGTTATGTGCCATATTATAATCACATTGTACAGTATATGATGCTAATGTTATGGAGCAGGGTTATAAATTAGGTCAGGCCACAGCCCCGATTTATTCCAAGCTGATTGACTCCATTTCTAACAAAGATCAAATAAAATAAATATTTAAATAGCCTATTTGTACAATTCCCTATTACTTGTAATTTAATCCCAAGCATTTTGGTATTGTTGTTCATTCTGTTAATCTAACGGGTCATAATGCCCTAAGACACTAGACACAATGTTGTTGAGAAAGGGGCAGGGCTAAACCGATATCAATTATGCAAGTTTCTTGGTTTTGATATTTCATCTGTGAATGAAAATATTATTTACTGACACTTGAAGCAGTTAAGTGATTACTGATTATACTCGGCCGATATTTGCCTTGTTAACTGCCATCGGCCTATTGGCATTCACTGATGGCAGTGGTCCATGTTTTTCTGTTGTGTCAAATAAATTTTGAGCTGGTTACATATTGTCTTGGTTAATTGTGGTCTGAATGGGACAACGTTATTCCACTTTGCTGCAATTTTAGGAAAGATCCAATAGCTGGCACTACTAATTGTTTGCAGACATGTGACTACCATTAGGCTAATATGTATTTTCATTGTTTTTTCAAGTTTGAGGTGTACTTCGTAGCCAAAAAATAACAGAAAGATTATCTTACGATTACCTGATGACCTTCTGCATTACCTGATGCTTTGTTACACCGATAAAAGAGTAACTTAGCAATTGATAACTTTTGTGCTCCTGATTATTTTTCATATGCAGTATGTTGTGGTGGGCTTCGTAACTCGATCAAAGGAGAAACAAGTATGTGAAAATGGATGCAGAAAGTAAAAAGGATATTAATTTGCAGAGGTTTGTTATTATAATGTGCTAAACTCTGAGAATATAAGAATATGTAATTCCTCATTGATTTGCGATGTTATGGAATAGTGTGTGCTTTACGCTTCATAAAACAATGTGCTGGTAATATTTGGGATTCAGCCTTGTGTTAGAAGCTGGTTAGCTGTGAAACACCAATGGGATGGTTCAGAAGCAGTATGTAACAATATACTTAAACAAAGTGTTGTTTAAGATTACTCAACATTTATCAGATGTGTTTTCTTGCTGACAGTGCTTCTGTGACTGGTTTTGTATGTCGGTCTGGCACTGGCAGCCAATAAGTAACATCCCTTTTGGCATTTAGAAGTGGTTGGGACTATGGCAGACAGACGTCATGATGGTACATGCAAAAGGTCAATAGCAGGCATTATAATACCACCCAAAACGGTCTCCTATGCCATATTATTTTTCTTAATCTAAAAGATGACAAGCAATGTCTTAAGCTCCTAGGACACGTGAAGTTCTTTTGTAATTTAAAAAATTTAAATATCACCACATATCACATGACTTTTTGTCACGTAATGATCTGCTTTGTGCGACGTAATAATGCCTTCCTGCACTTCGGCACAATTGCCAAGTTGCTTCACTGCCTCAAAAATTCCTTGGTGCTTGCTATCTGTAGGGCAGTCAAGGCAATTACTGTGGTGCTCCTTGGGACATGAAATTCATACACTGTTAAACAGCTGTGTGGCCATAAGAAACCACTTGTTAGTGAAACTAATCAGAAAAAAAGTCTTAAATTTGCTGAGGAGCATAACGATTGGACTTTGAAGCAATGGAAAAAGGTCAGGTGGACTAAACAGTCCAGATTCACCCTATTCTACAGGGTAAGAAGGGAAGGGAAATGCACCCATCATGCATTGCGGCCACTGTACAAGTACTCTGTACAGTGTTTGACCTGGGATTGCCTTAATTCGAAGTTTTTACACAGGCGGTGTATGAGGACAATGAGCACCCCCAGGAGTTTATTTATTTATTTGAAATACCCTGTTTCACATTCCTTTTAAGAGTGAGACGTGAGACGTACTAAAACAACATGCTCAACAAAGCACAGACATATAACTCAACAACAAGACTAAGATTCATTGGGCTCAAATCGTGAAAGAGTGGTTCTGGTTCCATGGACTAACACAAGAAGTGGCTTGATCTTAAACCCACTGAATGCCTTTGGGATGTGCTGGAGAAGACTTTATGGAGTGGTTAAACTATCTTGTTATTAATACAAAGGGCTAAGAATTAATGCGACTCTGGATGGAAAGAAATGTGACATTGCATAGAGTTGTTGAAACCAGTATTACAGTAGCTAGCAGTTGAAAAGGTAGTTAAAAGGTATCCTATGTTTCCTCTGATGCACATGAAGCCAGTAAACTGGTCTTTTTTTGATCTGCTGTTCATGCTTGTGTCACAGGACAACGTACTGTAGACCACTTGGAAGAACGTATTTTCTGCCCTCTTTTTTCTGTGACAATGTTCATTGTTAAATAAGCTATATGAATGCAATTTAAAATGATCGACACCCACAATTAGCTAGGATTGTGATTGACCACAGTGGGAGAGTGTATGCCATCCAACCGACCAACAAGAATGGGCATGTTTGCTTTCTTGGTCTTCCAGACAGTCATGGCTATGGCATTATTGGGATTTAAACTCGCGACCTCCTGACATCTCCTTTCTGTTGCTCGTGCTCAGAAGCCCGGTGGCAAATAACTGTACTCAGATTTGCTGGATTTGGCCCACATGGTAGCATTTGCTGACTCATGTGTTAGAGGCTTTTGTCAACATAAACCTAATCTTGTAACACTTAATCCCTAACCATGTACATTGCAGAAAAGAAATACAGCTCTACATAATGGCAGAAATAATATTTATAGTTTTTATGAGACTAAAAACCAGATGAATTAAAGATAAACATGAAAATAATATATCATATTCGGGTGATACTCAGTCATTGTTGTAAACATCTTCAGTTATTGGCTCTTTAACGTGCAATGCTAAAAGAGAGAAAAAAGAAAAGTGGCTTTTAAAAAAAAAACAGAATTACATGGTGTGACACACATGGAATAGCCCTGTCAATCAACTAATTATTTGGCCCTATATATATTTCATTTCTGGCTCTTGACATCTCAATGGTTTTAAAAGCACTTTTAAGAAAGGGCTTTTCCTGTGAAGATAATTACAGAGAGCTACATTGATGAAACTGATTTATGGATCCTTATACCCCCTCTTTTATTTGCTTTTTTTTTTTTTAAGTGGTCTAAATTCCTGTGTTTTTTGTGGGGGTTTTTCTTAATGGTGTCCGCTAAAAGGCACCTTGAACCCACTGGTATTTTAATGTTTCTAATGGAAACATATGGTATATCCTTCAGCTTTATGTTGTATTTGTAATGCTTTTAATTTCTCTTATTGTAGTGGGTTGCAATATGTGTATCCTTGAGCAGTGCTTTTGGAATATGGCATCACAGTGAGATGCTCATCCACCAAAAAAGAAATGTTTCATTCAGTGTCTTTTATACTGGAGACATTTAGTGTACATGAATTTCATAGATATATGCTACCAGTCAATAGTTTGGACATACCGTCTAATTCAGTCTAATGGTATTTCTTGCTTTTTATTTCTTTCTACACTGTAGAACAATGCTGAATGCATCAAAAATATCTAATAATCTTCTTTGAACAGTTGATATTGAGATGTGTTTGTTACTTATGCTTTGTAAAGCCTTTGTAACGGCTCTAATTTGAGATGCTGTTAATTAGTGATTTTTGATGCTGGTAACTCCTAAATGAACTTCTCTGCAGCAGAGGTAGGTTTTGGTCTTGCTTTCCTGCGATGGTCTTCATTAGAGCCAGTTTCATCATTCTGCTTGATGGGTTTTGCAAATGCACTTGACAATACTGTTCTCGCAAGATCTATTCCAGAACAGCTGGCCTTCGTGTCTTAAAATAACAACTGACTGCTGATGTTGTTGCATAATTACTTAATGGTTATTTCATAGTTTTGAATGTCCAGTATTATTCTAGATTGTAGAAAATACATTCAAACTCGACTTGTAAATGGATTGCCTGGTGAAATATATATATGGGACATAAAACGTAAAAAAAAATTTTTTTTACGTAAGTGTGTGTGTTTCAACTAGCGTTTTGTTTCCCTCTGTGCGTGTATATGGATGTATGTACTTTTTTCTCTGAAGTTTTCAACTAGCGTTTTCATTTTTTTCTTTCCTGACTCCTCTCATGCTGCCAATACTCTAGACTATGATCATAACAGACACCTATTCTCTTTTCCTGTCCATTAAATTGTATTGTCTAGTCAAGTTCTACTGTTGTCATGTTGTCTGGATCCATTTATGTGCAAGTGTTCCTTTTGTGGACGCTTCTGGTTTGGACTTGAAATGGCATGCTCTTAACTGGGCTTTTTCTGCGATTTGCATGCAGTTCATTTGAACAGAGCTTGTTTCTGCTTTAATAAGCTACTCTTGGTGCTTGCTTTGTTGTTTCAAGGACATCCGGCTTTATCTTCTGTTACCAACACCAGCAAAGCCACTAATCACATCAGACAAGCACAGCTCTCGCTTTAAAACGAGCTCTTTGTGCCTCCACCAACAGAAGAGAAACGAAACAAGAAAGAACAGAGGGAGAATACAGCTCCTATTCCTATGTGGGGGGAAAAGGCGACTTTAATTCCATTAGATCTGTTCTCTTCAAATAGCAATCTCTGTCAGGATTTATTTTTTTCTCTGCTTTTTAAAAATGACTTAATATGCCAGGATGTTCCAATTAGCATTTAAATTATCTTTTGTTTCTTTCTTTTCCTTTTTTTTTTTTTACATCCATGTAATGTAATTATCATATTAGTCTGAAACCGACCATCAAATGCAATTAACATTTTTAAAAACGTATTTATCTAAGCAGCGCCCACAGGAAGCCAGTTATTGGAGCTCAGAATTATGTTAGCTGAGATTAAAGTTATTGAAGTAATTTGCCTGCAAAGGTGAGATTGGTAGAAAGAGAAGGTTTACATTAGGTGTTTGGATTGAGCTGGATGTTGTGTTTTTGAGGCGTTATCAACATGTAATTTGTACAATGGTCACACAGCTTTGGCAGTCAATATTGCAAAATGAAAATATATTTCCCTTTGGCTTTTTAATGATAATTGATAAATGTACAATTCAATTTACATAATAAGTGTAACAGAGTGTTTCTTTATGTGTGGAAAGAAGCACAGTCATCTATGCCATTAAACTTGAAGTTGATTATTTTTTCCATGATAGCCTATCCAAAGAAGGTTTCTTTCTTTCTTTCTGTCTTTATTCTTCCCCAAAGATTACAGTTTTTAAGTGTCACAATTGAAAAATGTTTTTGCTAGACCAGCTAGTTTCTTTTTCTTTAAGCTTTTTTATTATACCACCTATAAACAGTTATTGGCTCTTTTCCTTCTCTTTCAAAGTTAATAAAACTAAAAAAAAAAAAGTACAACTAGTCGTACTGAAGACTTGCACTGACACTGGAGACTTGTTCCATAAATGTCATACGTAAATATTTACTTAATAAATCTTCGCCATTTCAGTGATTGCGCATGTGTTAAATGAAAAACAGTTTTTATTACATTTATCAGAAAACCTTGAAAGATTATTTGCTGTACCCAAGTTTTAAACTCCAGCCAGGACTATTGTCAGTGCTGCTGTTACAGAAGATTAATCAATATCTCACCCGTTCGATTCGAGAATTTAACACTGCTTTTTGGCATAACACATGTCAACCTTAGATAAAGAGAAGTTAAGAGATAAGTATTATTTTTTGTATTTTTCTTTCTAGCCACGTGGAGCTTCTAACACTAAGGCCTGCCATGCACGATCAAGAAAGTTAAATACAAGTGCAGCAGGACCATGTAGTTACCAAAGACCTACAGTAGCATCACAGAGCCGCTGCCCATCACCATACACTCACCGTAGGATGTGCCAACTCTCTGATGATGCCACACAGCGCCTCCGCCACCTCCAGCTCGGACCCTACACCTTTAAGAAAGACACAGCCCCACAGCCGCCTTTTGTGGTGAGGAATACAAGATATTCTTCTTCAACCCTTTAATTTTTTTTTTTAAGTTAATTTCATCAGGTTTATCTTTTTTCTTTCTTCCTTGACCTTTATCCATTCTTTAATGTACTTTTGTACTTGTATAGACACTTATGCAACTCTCTTTTTTTTAACTTGCCTCTTGTAACCTTAATTATGTGTTGGACTCAAATTATTTTTTGGAATGTAACTTATGATTAATCTGTCAAAGTTTAAAGAGAAGTGCTGCTGCGTAATTTAAATTGCGGTCTCGACCACGTCTTCGGCTCAGTCCGCCAGCCTCTTTGAAAGTGCAGGAAAAGCTCCCCTCCTGTTTCCTTCAGAGTGTTTCCACTACACAAACAAGTCCTGAGGTGTAAATATCAAAGCTGTCATGCTATGAAAGGCGAGATTCAGATCTATGACATGTCATATCAACATGGCATTTTCCATTCTTGAACCTTTGAAAATAAAGTGCCGAGCGTTTTCTGAGTAAATCCTGGGGCAACAATTACCCTAAGTAACTTAGGTTTTCAACCATGATTAATTAAAAAAAAAAGACCATTTAACAAATGTGTGTGTGTGTATTTTTAAAGTCACAATATTTGATTCTTTGAAAGTCTGAATCATCATATAGCTGTTTAATTACAGTATCTCTACTAGGTAAAGAGGCACAGAGGCAACTGGAATGAATCAGCTGGATGAAATTAACTAACAGAGTTTATCTCCCTGCATTAACCTTTCTGGAAAAAAGTCAATACTTCTTAAATGAAAGGCAAATTCAACTGAATAAATAATTACACTGTCTTTTTTGTGCTGTCAAACTAAGTGTAAGGGTTGCATGTCTTGTGAAGACGTGAATTATAACCTGATTACATTCTGTGTTTGCAGGTTCCTTGTAGTCCCAACTCTTCACTGATTGAATCTCCAACAAGATCTTCAGGTCTGCAATCTTCACCTAAGAGAGACTCCTTCCAGCAGGCATCTGTGAGTCTCACACGCTGTTTACAGAACAGTTTCCCTCGACTTTCTCTCGACATGGTGTTTGTATTGTGTTTTTAAAACACCTTATTTTTATGTGCAGACGGTTTCAGACTTACTATAGTTCGGGTTTTTCACCTTTTTTAACAATTTTTCACCTTTATGATGGTGTGAAAGCAAAATGCATTCAGCAGAAACCATACCAAGATTCTAGAATCTTTTCCTCGACGAGTGATGTGTGGTAGGATACTTTCTGAACTCTAGACCAAGATAAGTGTTCTGAGTTCCTTGAAAGTAGGCTGGATTGAACTACGATGGATGGATGGATGTGTCATCAGTATGTACTATACTGTACATACTTATATACTACTATATATATATTATCATGTACTATACTGTACATGTATGTACTATGCGTACATACTTGTTGGAATGTACATACATTCGGTACATTCATTCATTCAAACATTCATTACATTCATTATTCATTATTGTTAGGTGTATTAAATGTATTTTGAACTTGATTAACTTAAAAAATATTTGTAATACTTGTAATGGTTTTCTTGGGATGTAACCTCATCATTAGTCCAAGGAGCATCTGTATTATGGTATTCATGTTTTCTCTTTCATGCATTTATTCTTTTCAAGTTGCAGTTGTGCATTGTTGATCATAAAGGATTTCTTTTTTTCTATGCTGCTCTTTATGGAAACTTCAGATCAAAACCTCTTTGAGTAAGTTAACAATAAGTAACCAATTAGCCCTTAAAAGTATGTAACTCTATATACAGGGTAGATAAAAAAGTAACTATGCATTTAACAAAGAAAGTCAGAAAGTCCGTATTTCTAATACAAATATATTGAAATAAATTGTAAGCACTTTATAATATAGAAAAATAAAGCAAATCTTTAAACTTCAATTAAGGCATCGGTGGTGTCAACCAGTTTCCTCAAATGGCTGGGGATGGAATTCATCTTCTAAAGGATGTTGTTTGAGATTTTGCTGAGAATCTCCTGAATCAATGCCTCCAATCCAAGTCCTTCAGTGTGCAAGTCTTAGTCCTATACACCTCCTGTTTGCATAGCCTCACAGAAAGAAAAAATATTTATACCCTCACACACACAGTAAGAGTACCAGGGGGTGATGATCCAGTGATGCTCCAAGTTTTATTAAATATTGCCTAGTTAATTCAACACACCCTGTACAGTATATACTGTACATACTGGCCTTTTTATTAGGTACACCTGTTTAATCGCTTGTTAACACTAATATCTATTCAGGAACTCAATACGGTTAGGCATTTAGACATGCTCGCTATAATCCGAAGTTCAAACAGCATTAGAATGGAGAAGAAAGGTGATTTACTGTAAGAGACTTTGAATGTGGCATGGTTGCAGGTCTGAGTATTTTTAAAACTGCTGATCTTTGGGATTTTCACACACAACTATCTCTAGAGTTTAGAGAGAATGATCTGAGAAAAAAAAATCCAGTGAGTAACAGTTCTGTGGGTGAAAATGCCTTGTTAAATTCCGAGGTCAGAGGAGAAAATGGCCAGGCCGGTTTGAGCTGATAGAAAGGCAACAGTAACTCAAATAGCATCTCGCTACAACCAGCACAGGATCACAGAATAATGCACCATGTCACAAAGCTAAAATCGCCTCAGACTGGCTTCTTGAACATGACAATGAGTTCATTGTACACTGTACTCAAATGACCTTCACAGTCACCAGATCTCAAACCAAAAGAGCACCTTTGGGATTTGCACCTGGCAAATCTGCAGCAACTGTGTGATTCCATCATGTCACTATGGACCACAGTCTCTAAGGAATGTTTTTTAGCACCTTGTTGAATCTATGCCACAATTAAGGCAGTTCTGAAGGCAAACGCAGGTCTAACTCAGTATTGGCAGGGTGTACCTAATGAAGTGGCTGGTGAGTGTATATGCTCGATGAAACTCTCCATGCTTTTAGGCAAGAAGTCATTCTCCGGGTGTGTGTCATGTATCTCCTGGGGCCAAGTCCACACCGTTCCTCAGCAGTCCCTCTCGCAGAAGAAACCTTGCTTATCAGTCCACGCCTGCGTCCAGCAGCCTTAGGGACCAGAGTCCACTGCTCAGCCGCTCTACACTCAGAGAAAGGTGAGAGGAAAGTCAAGTTCACACTTAACCACAGGCTTCTCAGGACCGAATTGAACAGTTTTACTGTTCACTGACTTTTTCACATCAGTGCATCACATAGTTTCAGTCTTTTAATAGTTCGGTAGATTGGTGAGTAATGATGACAGGTTTACAAACTGCAGAACCGGTGAGTTTACTCATTAGTTTATTATCTCATTGATTATTTTACAGTAAATAACAGTGATAATCCATGCAATCAAATACAGATATTGATTTATTTAACATCTGAAATAAGTAGATTTTTGCTTTTTAATTCTTTTTTTCTTTTCTTTTGTTTACATGCAGATAAAGTATACTGAATGGTCAACCCTATAGTGTCTCCAGTGTGAATTTTAAATGGTGCAATAGTGTGCTATTGACAAAACATGGAGCTTAAAAATACACAAATGGAGCAATCTATATTGTAATCTTGGCCCATATGCGAGATGAATCCACTCCTCCACCATCAAATGATGAAATCCGATGTCCGTTTGTGTTTGTTCATTACTTAAAAGAAAAAGACAAATATTCCTGAGAAAACAGGGGGAAAGGGTATTGATTGTATTTCAGCGAGATCTAATGCTTCTGACCTGACGCACAGTTTAATAAATTCTGAGAGACCCTTGTCATTGATCTGAACAACAGCCTGCTAAACCGTCAAATGTTTGTTTGCTTGCCTGTCTCTACCACTTTTTTTTTTTAATCCTGCAGAGACAGGAGCAAACATTTTAAATCAATAGACAATTTTAAAGCGCAAAGTAAATTGTAGAGTAAATATTAGGAAATGTATGATACTTTTGTCTAGATTGAAAGCATGACCAGAGTCGGAAGGCTGCAGATTAAGGCTGATTCGGGAGATTCAGACAATAAGAGAGCGAGCACGTCTTTTGGATGTCTTTGATGGGAAATGAAATGATGCTTTGTGAAGTTCAGTCTGTCCCCACTGCAGCAGTTGGCTCCTCGTGTGCTAATCATTTGGCCGAGCTAACCGTCTGAAGCACAGTCCGCATTAGGTTCATTAACCACAACCTCTCATCTGTACCACCTCTCCTACGTGTCTTTTTTCTTTCTTTTTGTCTTTCTTTCTCTCTTTTTCTTTCTATATGTCTGTCTATCTTTTTTATATATTTGTCATTGCTTCTAGATTTTCCTTCTGTGAAGTTATCTGCTTTTTTTTTTACTAATTTCTTTTTTTTCTTTCTTTCTCTCTTCAATCTGTCATCAGTTTTTATTGCTGTTCGTTGTATTTCTTTCTGTCCATCATACTTGCACTTCTTTAGCTTTACTAACTCATTCTTTTTCTTTTTTTCTCCCTTTTTGGAATTTGCTATCTATAGTTCTGTATGTTAATCTTTACACACGTGGACAAAATTGTTGGTACCCTTCGGTCAATGAAAGAAAAACTCACAATGGTCACAGAAATAACTTTAATCTGACAAAAGTAATAATTTAAAAAAATTCTATGAATGTTAACCAGTGAAAGTCAGACATTGCTTTTCAACCATGCTTCAACAGAATTATTTAAAAAAATAAACTCATGAAACAGGCCTGGACAAAAATGATGGTACCCCTAGAAAATACTGAAAATAATGTGACCAAAGGGACATGTTAATTCAAGGTGTGTCCACTAATTAGCATCACAGGTGTCTACAATCTTGTAATCAGTCAGTGGGCCTATATATAGGGCTCCAGGTAGTCACTGTGTTGTTTGGTGACATGGTATGTACCACACTCAACATGGACCAGAGGAAGCGAAGGAAAGAGTTGTCTCAGGAGATTCGAAAGAAAATTATAGACAAGCATGTTAAAGGTAAAGGCTATAAGACCATTTCCAAGCAGCTAGATGTTCCTGTGACTACAGTTGCACATATTATTCAGAAATTTAAGATCCATGGGACTGTAGCCAACCTCCCTGGACGTGGCTGCAGGAGGAAAATTGATGACAAATCAAAGAGACGGATAATCCGAATGGTAACAAAAGAGCCCAGAAAGACTTCTAAAGAGATCGAAGGTGAACTTCATGCTCAAGGAACATCAGTGTCAGATCGCACCATCCGTCGTTGTTTGAGCCAAAGTGGACTACATGGGAGACGACCAAGGAGGACACTATTGTTGAAAACAAATCATAAAAAAGCCAGACTGGAATATGCCAAACTACATGTTGACAAGCCACAAAGCTTCTGGGAGAATGAGACATGGACAGATGAGACAAAAATGGAATTTTTTGCCAAGGCACGTCATGTTCACAGACGGAAAAATGAAGCATATCAAGAAAAGAACACTGTCCCTACTGTGAAACATGGAGGAGACTCTGTTATGTTCTGGGGCTGCTTTGCTGCATCTGGCACAGGGTGTCTTGAATCTGTGCAGGGTACAATGAAATCTCAAGACTATCAAGGGATTCTAGAGAGAAATGTGCTGGCCAGTGTCAGAAAGCTGGGTCTCAGTCGCAGGTCATGGGTCTTGCAACAGGACAAACACAAACACACAGCTAAAAACACCCAAGAATGGCTAAGAGGAAAACATTGGACTATTCTAAAGTGGCCTTCTATGAGCCCTGACCTCAAATCCTATTGAGCATCTTTGGAAGGAGCTGAAACATGCTGTCTGGAAAAGGCACCCTTCAACCGGAAACAACTGGAGCAGCTTGCTCATGAGGAGTGGGCCAAAATACCTGCAGAGAGGTGCAGAAGTCTCATTGACAGTTACAGGAATCGTTTGATTGCAGTGATTGCCTCAAAAGGTTGTGCAACAAACCATTAAGTTAGGGGTACCATCATTTTTGTCCAGGCCTGTTCCATGAGTTCATTTTTTTTTTTATAATTCCGTTGAAGCATGGTTGAAAAGCAATGTCTGACTTTCATTGGTTAACATTCATAGAATTCTTATTTATTATTACTTTTGTCAGATTAAAGTTATTTCTGTGACCATTGTGAGTTTTTCTTTCATTGAACGAAGGGTACCAACAATTTTGTCCAATATATCATTCTGTCTCTATCCATTTTTTTGTGTGTGTTAAACTTTCTGTATTATCTTTAATCACTTTCTACAATTTTTATAGCGAGTCTTTGGCTCTGTCTGTACGTGTTACTTTCTTTTTGGCTATTTCTTTGTCTTCTTTTTTTTTGTTTTTGTTACAATTTGTATCTAAATTTCTGTTTGTTAATCTTTCTGTCTATTTGTCTATCTTTTTTTCTTTGACTTTTTTTTTTGTCTTGTTCAGCTTTCTTTCTTTCCAATCCTTCTTACCTATTCTTAAACTTAACTTAAATCATTCAAATCTCCTGCCTTCAAAGTAGTCTTTTACAGGCGGTTTGGATCTTTTGATAGTCGCCTCAAATTTACTTTTATTAATTTGTTCTTTGACTCTGTCTTAGTGATGAAGACATTGTGTTTTTTTCTATTGTTACCTCTCATCCACTTGTGCATATGGCTTTCAAAATATAAAAGCTTTTAATGTTGCTCACTCAACTGTTATATTTTAATGCGTATGTACTTCATAGGTCTTTACTGGGTTAGGCTTAGTGTTGCAGATGTGCCTTGTGTTGTGGGTTTTAACAATTTTGACCCACTTTAAGGGACACAGCACAGACTAGTGATCCAACATGGTATTGCACTCTAGCAACAAAAGAGATCAGACACTGAGGATTCCTTGCATATGTATCTTTTAATATTAACCCTGTAATAATTTCTTTATAAAAAACTAATTTTAAAAAGCCGGAATGAAACATTTTTAGTACTCAATATTGCATGGAAAAAATCCATGTTAAAAAAAAAAAAAAAAAGTCAAGAGTTTTGTGCTTAAACATCCTGACCCGTTTAACTTCCTTGCAGATGAGGGTTGAAAATTCAGTGCACATCTCTGTTCTGTACAGGTTTCTGAGCCCATCTAGTCCCTCACAATGTGAAGAAATCCACAGACGAGTTCAGAAGATTTTACGCTCTCATGCCACTCCCCGCAAGCTCCGCTTTGTAAGTATCGCATAACATCACCAAGTAAGCTGAACCTTTTGTGTGTTTACCATGGCAGTGTAAATAAAAGCAGAAGGGGTTTTTTTTTGTTCAATAACACAAATAATATAAACGGCTGAATAATTTTTATTTACTTAAGAATATGCTCATTTATATAACAGCTGCCGTAGTGAATGTGCCTCATTATGGAAGATCTTTCTTTCAAAATGTAATAATCAATACCTAATTTAAAAAAATTATAATAATTTCAGGTTTGGCCAAGCAATTAATGAGAGAAGAACAATGAACATTTTCCTCATAAATGAATCTAGTAATTGTTTGAGACAACCATTGATGTGTTCATGTACTTATACCCAGAATCTCCAGTGTGGCTCGAAAAGTGTTGTTAAAATACCTCACACATTCCAGGACCCGCAACACTGGTGACAAAATCAAAGCAAAAACGTGTTAATTATTCTTTAGCCCCTCCTTTTATTTTAAGAAACATAATGTGTCCTTGTGTGTGTGTGTGTGTGTGTGTGTGTGTGTGTGTGTGTGTGTGTGTGTGTGTGTGTGTGTGAGAGAGAGAGAGAGTGTCTTCACTCTCAAGGACTCTGCCGCTGGAATAATGTCTTTCAAGGCTTGTCTGTTCAAATACTAAAGGTTGGAATCATTGCAGTAGCCAAGATAAACAAGTAAATATGTAACATATTCCAAACTAAAAAGACAAAAGGTGTGCATTTTATAATTGTGATCAAGTTTTTTTTTTTTTTTAATTAAATTCTGATACGTGGCACAGTGGTGTAAAGGTTAGCATTGTCGCCTTGCACCTCCAGGTTCAATTGCCGCCTTGCGTCTGTGTGCATGGAGTTTGCATGTTCTCCCTGTGCTTGGTGGGTTTCCTCCGGCTTCTCCGGTTTCCTCCCACAGTTCAGCGACATGCAGATTAGGCTAAATGGTGTTTCCAAATTGCCTGGTGTGGGTGTCTGTGGGTGTCTGTGTCTGTCTGTGTGTGTCTGTGTCTGTGTGTGCCCTGCGATGGATTAGCACCCTGTCCAGGTTGTACCACACCTCGTGCCCAAAGTCTCCAGTGACCCAGGCCGGCCTTGTGACTCTGTACAAAATAAGCCGTATAGAACATGAATGAATTATCTGAATGAATCTATTTTATGTTCTGTGTTTTATGTTCACAGGAGGAGCAGAGTGAAGAAGGAGGATCTGGTCAGAATGAATCTGGTCCCTCCAATGACAGCCAGCTACAAGCAGACAGGTACACACACACACACACACATATACGCATGCATACACACACATATACATACACACATACATACACACACACATACACACACACATACACACACACATACACACACACACACATACACACAGAGAGAAACCATCACTCTTAATTAAAAATAAGGCTTTCGAAAATACTGCTGTTGTATTGTTGTTAGTAAGAATAAGAAATCCAGTATTGCTCACTGTCCAAACTGTAAGTGCATTTTAATTTAGATTCTTTTAATTTCAAGTTTATAGATACATGAGCTAATATGATGTAAAAATAAGCATTATACTGTAAGTTAATATATTCTGTAACTGGTTAAATTGTTATCTAAGCAATACAGTTTACTGATTAATCATTAGTGTCCCATTCAAAGTAAAAATTGTAATACAAAATTAATAAAATTACTGTAGAATTTAGCATATTTGATAGATAGTCCACCAATTAGCAAAAAAAAATTGTTAAATATACATTTTAAATTTTACTGTAAAATTTACTTATTATTAGTAGTAGTAGTCGTCATGGTGTTGTTGTTGTTATTATTATTATAGCAATGTAATAACTGTAGTGTATTTTAGTGTAGCTAATAGTGCTTCTATTAAAATAGAACCTAGTTGTTATTAAAGAAACTTATCTGCTGAGCATCACTATCTGCTAATATAATTCAAACAATGTTTCAGTATCAGATATGGGGGGGAAAAGAAGTATCATCATTTCTAAAAATAAAAAAAAATCCTAAGTAACGAATATTACTACAAACAGAATCACATGTGAAACCAAAACATGTAAATATCAATGATACAATGATCCTTGTTTGGGTAATTTATAGAAATGTATACAGTGGTAAATATTGTCTGTATTTCACATATTCAACTTGTAATGAAAATTAGTTTAATAAAACATTTAACCATTACTTGTCCTAGAAAAGACCGAGTTACCAAGAAAAAAGTGGAGCCTCAAAGATCAGGGGCATCAGGGTGTTCGGAATGATGTTCATTTCAGTGAGAAATCCTTTACAAAGGCTAAATTTCCTGGGCGATTTATTTACATTAACAACCCCAGATTGATTTTTAGAGATTTTCACTAATCCCAAAGCAGCTTGTTGGAACATCACTCAAAAACATCCAACATGTTTCAGCTATTGCAGTTATGATATAAAAAAAAAAGAAGAATTACAAAAACAATGAGTACAAGGACAAGGTGTGGAAGAGGAGCTGAAGAGTTTTACGACAACAGTGTTTTTATTCCTGACTCTGCTTTTACAGCTTTTGTGAAGCATACAATTGAAGAGCAGTGTTAGTTTGTTGCAGCTTATCTGGATATGGACATCACATTTCTGTTACTATCCTGCTGAAACAGAGAGGAGCTCTATCTACTGCCATTATATTTATTGGCACACTGAGAGTATTTAAGTGCAATATAGTTATTGTTCTTGTGTTGTAGTTGTGGAGGTGAAAAAGCTGGACAAGTCTGAGAGATACCTATATGAGGAAGAAGAGAGAGGAAGGTGAGCTGATGAGTGGTCAGGCAGGGGGAAAGGATATAGTCATTTGTATGGGAACTTTTTAGAACGTGTACTCTCATAATCATGTCACCTTTAATGTGAATATCTGCAATCTTTCGTCCAATTTATTCGCATTATAAAGACTTTTATTTTTAACATTGAAGTGCCTTTAACTGTAAACCATCCTCTCCTGAGCTGCCAGTGATACAGACCCCCTCTGCCCTCTCGACCTGTCTGACTCCAGTTGGAGAGCTCGTCGCGAAATATAAGCAAATGATGTGGTATCATAGCGATGCCTCTTCAAACAGTAGCTCAGTTGTTCAGCGACAAAAAAAAAAGCTAAATATCTTTGAGTGGCCTAGATAGTTAGTGCAGGAGAACATTTCGTGCCGCATTCAAAGATTTGTGTACAACAATAGCCAAAGACCTGGCAAAGCCTGCCCAAGAGAATTCCTCTGATGTTTCTTTCTTTCTTGTTTTGGTGAGTTGGTCGGGGTTTTTTTTAGCTCCTGCTTGCTATTACATAAAATGGATTAGAAGAAATCCCATTGATGAAGATGTGCAAGGAAAGTTGAAGGGTGTGAATAGTTTATAAGCACTGCGAACTTTTGGTGAAGCTCGACACATTTATACCTTATGATATTCACACTTGTGGGTGCGATATTTATCACCAGTAATTTATCACAGGCACATGCTAAAACTTCTTCAGTGGCATTGTCGCTGCATAATTTTGTCGAAGCATAACTTTCGGAAGTGAGAAGCCAGGCAGAGTTGCACAAACTGAGTTATATTTAGTCTTACACTTTTTAAAGAAAATGGTGCAGCCATAAAATGACTGAGAGATGTGCATCATTTACAGTTGAGAAAGTGAAATGAGGTTTTCTAGTTAAAGATATAAAACTAATGTGACTTGTAATCATCAAATTAAAAAACTAAATGTAACAAAATAGTTACATCATTCAATTTGTGAGCTTCCCAGTATATCACAATCTGCCACGTGTGGGGCTTAGCAGGCAATGAATTCAAGTTTTTGCCATGACCACCAAAATCCCCTACCATGGAATGTGCCAAACAAATATAAGTTTCAATCCACTGAGGGCCCAACCCGCAACACACAGCACCCAAAGGCTCTGCCACTAAGGTCATGATGCCAGATACCACAGCACACCCGCAGAGGTCTTGTAGAGTCAGGACATAATCCACATAATATTGGGCTTCATCTGTTTCTTTCCACTGATATGGCTGATCAATGTACATACTATATATGATGATGCAGGAATGAACAGAAGTTCTGATGCACTAATCATAGAAAACTGCACGCTTTTGAATAAATAAATACTTGGTACAATCTCTGCTAATGTTTCTGCAGCATGGGAAATGGAGGTTATCTACTGTTTTCTTTTGGACTGGATAGAGGGCCTGTTGGTTTCCATAGTGTCTCCATTCATTTGTTATCTATACACACCTATCCCAGGGAACCTAGGAAACAAGGGCAGACACAAGCGCACACAGCCCAATCAGATTGGAAATGCCAATCAACCTACACTGCATGTTTATGGACTGTGGGAAGAAACTCGGCAAGCAGAGGAAGAATGTGAACACAGACCTGAGGGAAATTCAAACCCCCAAGGCAACAGTGCAAAACAACTAAGCCACTATACTGCTCAAATTAATGTGGAAATCATAAATGCATCAATTAGTCAAACACCTAACTGCTTGTCTGATGTTATCTTTAAAAATAATTACTCTGGTAAAGCAAACTCTAAGTTGTCTGCTTCCATGTTGCAGGGTTATTTCTGGTGAGCCATCTGTTCCTTTAGATAACAGAACATTCTGGACCAACGAAGCTGCCAAATACACCGGGAAGTCCCACAGAGCAGCGTTTGAGGACAGCCTTGGCAAAATCTACAAGAACCTGTACAGAAAAGCTTCAAGTCCCACACACCATGACTCACAAAGCACCTGGACATAGCCACCGATCCAAGATGCCTAGTTTTCCTTTAAGTCAGTTATGAGTTATTTATTTCATCATAATCCAAACCAAAGTTTCTGTGCTAATTTTCTCAAGAAATGCATAGTAATGTACATCCTGGTTATATGTGCCAATTATTTAAATGAATACGTAAATTATAGCAGGTGTGCTATGATAAGAGGATGGTGTAATGCCTTTGTGGAACAAGCTACTTAAAAACAACTTCTGTTGACAAGTTTTAAATTGTGCACAATTTTATAGGATGTCTCATTGTTACTAACTGTGCATAAACTGTACATAAGTCATGTTACAGCTCGAATCCCTGTAACTATACTACACACCTTCAGGAATTTAAGTTAAAAATAATGTTGCAGTTTAATCATGGTCAATCAGTTCCCCCTCGTTCCCCACAGGGTAATTTCCAAAGAGGAAAAAAAAACTGAGCAACAGAATCAGCTGGTTTACATGATTTATTGCTGATCAGTCTGTGAGAGGTCTTAATGGAAGAACGGGCATGTCCAATCCTCCACTCTGGTGGCACAATCAAGCTTCTTCAGTCAGGAAAACAAAACCATGCTTAGCTCTGTTTTACAGGTTTTTCTTTACAATAAAAAAAAAATTATGCATTACATACAATTCTAAACGTAAAGTGTTAAAATTGTAAAATGGCAACAATCTTCCTAGTATTTATTTTAACAGAACATGTATAAAAGGTAAAAATGACTATAGCTTACATCATTTATTTTTATGCACTTTATGCCTCTTTTTATTCATTTTTCCAGCTGCTGCTGCTGCTTTTTCTGCAATGATCTCTCTATACTTCCTCTTGTTAAAACTGAAATGGTGAAAAAGACAACGCTGGTGTTAAAAAAAAAAATCATGCTTTAAGATCACATGTACCACATTTATGAATAGTTATTAACATGTATTGGAGTAGTATGACAAGAAAAACAACATTTTAAAATGCACTCCATTTCTAGTTTACCTTCTGAACTCAGCATCGGCAAGCAATTCCTCCACAATAGTCCTCTTCCTGTCTTTCTTAGGAATTCGGGAATGGTAGAAGTCTATTGGGTTATCAACCACTGTTCCAACCTACAGAAGAGCACATTTTAAAGACATTTAAAGCATTACATTTTATTTACAAAACTTCTTCAAACAAGTACTCACCACATCTGATAAAAGATATAGACTTTATCTTCACTTTTCCTTACACATTTACTAATTTGGGTTAATAGTTATTAGCTTAATAGATCAGGAAATCGTGCATAAACTGCATCCTTACTTGAAAGTATTTGGGAAGCGCTTCTCTGTCATTCTTCTTGTAAAAGCGCTTTGGGTCCATGGCTGAACGCATCTGGAGAGCCTTGAGATCGTGCTTCAGTTCCTCTGTTAATTCAGGAGCTCTCATGTTGAACCAGCCATCTCCTGTGGTCTTAGCTCTCTCCTCCTGCACAGTGCATTCGGGAGGGAAAGAAAATGACAAATGTTTCTCTGTATCCTTAAATAAAAATACATCACTGGGGAACTTTTTGCAAGGTTTACTTACCTTGCGTTTTAATTTAGCAGCATGTTTGGATTCCTTGTATGGTGGCACAGTGTCTTTCTTTTCAAAGTCTGCAACGATCACACTCTTCTTTAGCAACTGCAAAAGCAAGATGAGCAATCAGTTTTATTTTTAAAAATCAACCATTTGAAGACCTGCAAGTTTTGTGAACTTTCCTTTCACAAAATTCATGTATCGAGTAGGCAGAAAGCCAATTTTTGTAAAAAAAAAAAAAAATATATATATATATATATATATATATATATATATATATATATAAAAAGATTTTAAAAACTATTTGCTGACAAAGAACAGAGGGCACAGAAATTACACTCTGATGCATGCTTCAGGTTACAACTGTTGAACTGTTTACATAATGTGTGCGTTTGTCCCATGCAAGGGAGAAAGAAAAAAAAAGGCATACAGTCAACAAGACATGGATAGGGCTTCAGTCATTCATAACCGTGTTGCGCAAACAAAAGATCAAACCAACTTGACTTGTTAGCATCCCTCAACACCATGTCAAGCACTTGAAATATAAAAGTGTGCTTACAACGAGGTTTGGAGTGGAGATCCATTAACTCAGCACAGATGATGAGCATTTTACTTTAAAACTTATGTTTCCCCACAAACAGTGCTACAACACACCTGCTACACATCAAGCAGAAATTTCTGATTCACACTGAAAAGTCCTTAAACATACCCTTAGCCCCACTTAAAATTTTACTGCTTAAAATTTTGCTTAGCAAATTTAATCCTTGGCATATCATAAATAAGGTTGTCTATGCATAAGATCAACAAAGGTAAAATCAACAAGCACATTAGAAGTGTAAACTGTTGAAGGAGTTTATAGGCTCACTGCTATTTTACACAGCAGTATAAAGCATTGCAATACGACTTGCAAAAAGCTCACGCAGGTTGACATTTTAAGCACCAGATGTCACTAGTGTGCATCATGCTAAACCCCTTCGACAGATCTGTTCTTATATTTACAGCATTTGGCAGACGCCCTCATCCGGAGCAACTTAACATTTTTATCTTACGATACCCCTGAGGGCAGCTGAGGGTTAACGGGCTTGCTCAGGGGTCTAACAGTGGCAATTTGGTGGCGGTGGGGGGGTTTGAACCCTGGACCTTCTGATAGGTGGTGGAATACCTTAACCACTGAGGAACCCTGGGAAACCCTTCGAAAAAGCTGGAAGAAACACTTCTCCATTTTTCACTTGCTTGCTATATTTTCGCAATCGTTCATGGTTTGTGCAAGCCTACAGCAAGGGATCTCACTTTTGATAGAATTCAAGCAGTAATTCTGTAATTTTAAAACTTAAAACCATCAAAAAAATAATAATAAACAAAAAAACCGTCTGGAACGGTTTAACCCAAGACCATACCTAGATTTCTTACAAATTTTGAGCTTGATCTGCTTGCAGGGGCACAAATCACTCATAACCCAGTACAAGTCTATAGAGAGATGCTTTTCTACTGTGAAGTAATAGTCAATGGCATTCAAGCGGTTTTTTTTTTATTTTTTCTAATGAAGATTATTTAGACACCCACACTTAACACTGTACTTATCATATTTCAGTAAGAGAAACAGAAATGATTGAATACCTCATCCTGGTTCTTCTGCTCTTTCAGCTTCTTCAGGGTGTCAGAGACCGATCTGGATTTGCTCCCATCAAAGTTGATATATAATCCTCCAAGAGCCTTTACTTTCAGCCCTGGGTCAATAGAACTTGATAAATCAGTCCTGAAAACAAAGACAAAGAGTTTAGGGACACTGAAAGAAAAAGAAAAAAAGAAAAGTTATAACTAATTAAAAGTGGACAAAGTTAAATTCATACAATGCTGGCTTCCTTGTAGTAAAAAGAACTTTTGCGTCTTCGTCCTCCTCATCCTCCTCCTCCTCTCCCTCCTCGTCAACAAAATCCTCTTCTTCCTCAGCAGCTTTGGAGTCGTCGATTTCGTTCTTTGTAGTATCAATGTAGTACTTCTGACTAAGCCGATATCCAGGACGGGCATCAATAACAAACAGTCCGTCACCCGTGAGCGAGTCTGGTGCACCGGATGGGCCTGGCTGATCCTCAGAACACCACATTTCATCCTCGCTGTCTCCAGCCTCGTCATTACCTCCATCCACGGATAGTACATCATTATCATCATCACTCCCCTCATCCTCACTGCTGTCCAGCAAGCTGACACATTCTTTCACAGGCTTGGTTTTCTCAATACTGGTCTTAGTCACTTCTGAGCTTGATGACGGTCCTTCAGTGTTAATTCTTTCCTGGATGCCAGTATCCGGTTCTTTTGCAAGTTTTGACTGATCAGTCCCTGGACAACTCTCAGGAGGCATCACTGATACACAACTTGATTCCTTTTCAATGGCTTCGAGTTCCTCTATAGAACCAGCCCCATGGGTTTCCATGGGCTCGTCTGCAACCTCTGGCGATTCTTTTACATCCTTCTCAGTCTCGAAAGAAATGTCTCGTCTGCTCTCAGATTTACCCTCTTGAGTTTCAGTTTCATCCAGAGTTAAAGTAAGATTCACATTATTGTCTTCAGAAACGGAACATTCTTGATCTGCAGCAATAACCGTTTTGTTATTTGTGTCTTCCTCATCCTCCTCCTCTACATCCTCCACATCAGACTTTGTTCCACTTTTAGGTACGAAAGAAACATCCTCTGTAGTGTCTCCCTGGTCTTTCTTAGGTTCATTCTCTTCACGGTCCTTTTTGACACTTTTGGAGACCAGTGAAGACATACTATGAACATTTGATGTGGATCTGACAGTTTTTGATAGAGAAACTCGAAGAGCACGGTTGCTGCTAGCTGAGCCAGTTCGGCTACTACAAGGGGTTCCCCTGCCCTGTGGAGAACAAGGACTGTCAAGAGACGTGTAAGCAGTCGATACTGATTCTGAATCTGAATCAGCTACCCGACTTCGAGTGATTCTTATAGGACTCAAGCTAGGTCCAGACTGACATCCGTCAGAGTCATAAGCCTGGTCTTTCTCAGCAGGCTTTGCTTTGCCTCTCTGACCCCTGGTTCTCATGGGCTCAAGTGCAGCAGAAGCCTTTGCAGTTTCACTTTGCTCCAAATGGATAGGGATTGGCTCGGTGACCTTGACTCTGCTGCGTGTGGACCTGCGGACAGTGGAACCCTGAGGGCCAGAAACTACAGAAGAGCAAGAATCTGCCTCTGAGTGAGCCGCATCTGCAGGAGCAACAGTACGCTTCACGTGGCTCCGAGTAACTCTTCTGGACAGAGACACCACAGAGCTGCAGGACTCAGCCTCAGAGTGCTCATCTTCCTGTGAAGTGGTTGACTCTAAAACAGGCACAGGTTTGTTTTGACCTCTTGTGGACCTCCGTGGCGTTTTACCCAACGACGAAGAACTAGATTCTGCTTTAGATGACTCCGGTTCATCCACAGTTGTAGGTTTCGCTCTGACCGGTGCCCTTCTTGTGCTCCTAGAGGTCGGCTGGACATCCGATGTCACGGAACAGCAAGATTCGGATTCGGATACATCTGCTTCATGCGTGGATTCTGGCTGTTTGTTCGTGGGACGACGTTTAGAACTTCTAGTTTCCCTTTTTGGTGAGATGGTTGGTTTATCTGGAGACATGTCCTTCTCTTCTGCTTCATCCTGCTGGGAGTCACTGGTGTGTTCGGATTGGGACGGTGTTGGGACAATCACTGCTCTACGTCTCGTTCTTCTGAGGGTGGATCCCTGATAAAGGAAACAAAACCAAACAATTTCCTTATTAGTGCTAAAATGTGTGCATGCTTAAAAAATATGTTTCTTCACGCTAATGTAAAGAGCTGCTTCCCTGTTAACGTAAAATACCAAAGCTGCACAGACAGTGTCCTCTGCTACTGATCATCATCACCCAGTGACATTTAACATTCATAAAGATAAGGGAAGGACCCCAGTGGCAACTTGGAGGAGGTGGGATTTTTTTTAACCCTTGACCTTCTGTTCAGTCGTTGAATACCTTAACCATTGAGCAACCCCTGGAAAGTCTTCAAAACAGGTGGAAGAAATACTTAAGAAACCTCTGTTTTGTTACTTGCTCTCTATATTTTTAGAAAATAAGTTGCAGTGGTTCTTGCTTTGTCGTTTCAGGAAGCCTACAGCAAGGGTCTCAGTTTTTTAGGAATGTTTAGGCATAACTCAGGGGTTAAAGCATTGGACTACGGTTCAGAAGGTCCCAGGTTCAAATCCCACGACCACCAAGGTGTCCCTATTGGGCCCTTGAGCAAGTCCTTCAACTGCTCAGATGTATAATGAGATAAAAATGTAAGTTGCTCTGAGATAAGGGCATCTTCCAAATGCCTAAACATTTCGACCCAAGACCATACCTGGATTTCATACGAATTTTAAGCTTGATCTCCTTGCAGGACAAAAATCACTCATAAGCCAAAACAAGGCTATGGAGGGATGCTTTCCCTCCAATCAGTTTCCAAAGTCAGTTAAGTTAACTGAGCATCATCAGGCTGAAACATGATTAAGACCCTCAAGTTATCCTGACCTTCATAACAACCAGTCAAGTGTGTTAATAAAAACAAAACAAAAAAACTTCTCAAAAGTGTTTGAGTACTGAAGGTACTTACAATTAGTAATCTAGGGATAGGATCTATTTAATGAGGAAAACTTGACACTTTTGTAAGTCACTCTGGATAAGAGCGTCTGCCAAACGTGGTAATATAAAAGATCCAAACATCTAGTGATTATAACAGGATATACAGGAGCCCTGTAGGAGCACTGTTGCTTGACTGCAGCCCACATGCTCTCAGCTAGTCACGAAAAGTTTGTCAGCTAGCAAACAGTGAGGTGAGATGTGGCCATTTCATGCGAGTCGGCAAAGCCATACGTTCTAACGCACAATGCTACTTGAGCTCAAAGTTGAAATGAAATAAAAACGGATAACAAACCGGCGTTTCTGCGGCTTCATCGTTTGTGTTTTTCTCCGGCGAGCTCACGCGCGTTCCTCTCCTGGTGGCCACCATCTTTGCAGCTGCACATGCTCTCGCGCACTTCCGGATTGATCACGTGACCCCACCCGTAGCCACTGAGGCAGGACCAATCGATACGCAGAAAAATCCATTCAACAGTATCCAAACTCTTAACCATAAAGTGTTAGTACATGCTTATTATTATTATTATTATTATTAGTGGTGGTGCTTTGCGAAGCGAAGAACTACTATTATAATCTCACAGGCTTATTTTTGTTTTCTCATTATTCTTCTTCCGTACAAAAGTTTGGCGCGTGCCTGGTCCCGCACCGTTTGTCGTAGAAACATGAATGAGGTGTCAAATCGTGCGGCTTGTTCGGGAATGGGGTGCTATGACTTTTCTAAGGGGGCAATTAACCGCCCCAAAAAGTCCCATAGACTTAGCATTGAGACCAACATCAGCTGTGACATCAGCTATATCCATGACTATGACATGGGAAGCTCTATGACCTCACGGCAAAACACCGCTCACAGTTTCTTCAGAAAATGTGCCTCTAGTTATTATTATTATTATTAAAGTATATCCCCAGACACGTAATGTTTGATAAAGAAAAACACCACCATAAAACGATATACAGTAAATGTGCTGCTATTAAAATGTGTGTGATGTCCTGAGTGAGTCTGCTGAGAGAGCTGTAATCGAAAGTGCTGCTGCATTCTGGTCTTTAGGTAGAGACGAAGCACAGAATAAATCCTACTTCATCCAGTTTATCTATCCATGTGTAATGTAAACAGCAGGAGGACACTTCAGGCCATTGGTCTTTACCATAAGGAGAGGTTACGCTGCTCAAGGCCCCAATCTTCAGATACACACACACACACACACACACACACACACACATAGTTCTTTTGTGCAGTATGTAAGGAATACACTGAAAGCCAGACTTTGAATGAATGATTTATGATCCCAAATTAAAATGCGAGACATTTTAAAAACACGATGACATGTGCAGTAGCCAATTACTGGACACTCGGGTGTCTGTCACAGATAAACAAATAGTTTGGTTAAGTGTGATGTTTAAAGAATAAGTGTGGTGTGCTTTCTTCATATACAGTAAACACATGCTGGTTTTCATATATGTAAAATTTTTGTCCACGACTGATGCAATATTTGAATCTAAGAATCAGGAAATGACAAGTAGCCACATAAACAATACATGTTTAAATACTAGGTTTTCACACTAGAGATGACACACCAGAAAAGGACAAACTAAATACAATTATAAAAACCTGGGCTAAGTATCACATTACCCTTAGCTACCAGGTCAAATGCACGAGAAAACTGCATTGAGTTACCTTTACATCAGTGTAAAACTGTTTTCCTAAACATAAAAATAGATCTTTTCATGAGTCTATATTCCATAATTTAGATCCAACCCTATAATTTTGCTAAATCTCTTTACAGCATTTCTTTTGTATTATTGCCTGAAAAGAAAAGAAAACATTACTCAAAGTCTGAGGCCCACAAACACAAGCATGATACATCAACCCTGTTAGTTAGTTATCTACATAACATAAAATCATTAACATAGTGCAGGCTGCAGAGGTGTATGATACAAAGTTTGGACAGATCATATTTCAAAATTAAGCAATTAAGCACTTGAAAAAAAAATATTCACAGCATGACTGAGGTCAGCTGAATTTCAGCCTTCATTTATGAGGAAATGTGAATCACATATACATTTCATTAATGAATTTAATAACAAGCAAAAAATCTATGCATTTTGGAAATGCAGTACAATCAGGGGGTGCTATTTGGTGCTCTTCCGTGCATGAAGGAGGTATCCCTTGGCTTTTATGATGCCACGGGTTTTGACGATGATGGAGTAGCGCAAGACCCACTCGAGCCGCCAGTCTGTCACGTGCAGGTCCTTGCAGCTCTCCTGCATGGCCTCCTGAAAGCCTGCCGAACTGAGAAGCTCTACACACAGGCAGGAATGACCTTGGTTAGTGTTATATAAAAATAAAGGACACTAAAAGAATAGTGAGATAGTAAAGACCTTTCAAACTGTTTTTTAGTAGGGAAGCGCTGATACAATCCTCAGTACATGTTTTCGGTATTCATTGGTACTAATGCTGTTACTGAATAATGAATGAATAAGTATATAAAGTAATCTATTTATTAAGCCTGCGCAATAAAATTATAATATATACTGTGATAAGAATTTCCTCAATAGGTTGGATAGAATAGCTGTTTAAAAACAATGCATTAGGAGACCACTAATGTGTCTCAATTCAGAGGCCACATTGTCAATAAAAAAGGACAGGTTAGCTCGGCAGTAAGGCGGTATTTTGTGCTCTGACGGTATTTTGTGCTTGATCCGAACTGCTGTTGTGTAGAACAGTATTTCGGATCAAAAATCAGGAATACAACTAAAAAATTTTACCATTCACTTATAAGACTGTATTTACTGAGTTAAGGACATTATATTTCTAATAGGGCTGCAACTAACGACTATTTTGATAACTGATTAATCTTTTGATTACACACTCACTCAGTAGCTATTATTAAGACATCATCTTTTATATTTAGCTTAATGTTGTATTATTTATGTTGTAACTAACAATCAAGATCAAGAATAATACTTTCCTTATGAAAAAAAATTCTAAAGCCAAGGACAAGCAAAGAAGCTGCAATAAAATATAACAATTAATTGAAGCTAAAAATATAACAAGGAGTTAAAACTATTAAAAATGGATGATGGCAATTATTGTAGTTAAGTATAAATGTTAAAGAAAACTGACAAAGTTTATTGTGAAGGGGCGTGGTCAAGTGGCAGGCGCAGTATCAAGTGTGACATTTAAATGCGATGCCAACTAATGTGCTTTTAGTCGAAAACGTCGATTAACCATTGCACCCCTAATTTCTAATATTTATTGCATTTTATTGATGTTGGGTCAATATACCAGTTGATTAAATTTGCTTTCATTGTTCATTTGCATTCAATGTAAGACCATTCCAGTACCTTTATTTATTTTTAATTAAAGCGAGTATCTCTCCATCCTTGTGTGCTTTGATTAAAAAATAATGTGGTTTAATTAAACCTTGTTTTCCTGCTGTTTATTTAAAAGATATAGCCTTGTAATGGCTCATTAAAATTATTAATAATTATTCATATTGACTGATCCACATCACCCAGCCTTACTATTTATTATCGGTGCGCGAGCGAGCAAAAAAAGATTGTCACAAAACTTTTTTAATGATTAGTGTCATGCTGGATCCAGAAAGGGTACATTCCAACCAAGCAAGTCTACTGAAAGCCAGGAACGATTAATTAAACAGGTGGAATAAGGTGTGGCTTCTTTCTGCAGGCACAGCGGCCTTTTCTGGATCCAGTTTGCCATTATTTATAATTTATTATCTCTAGATTACTCTCATATGTGTCCTCTATTCATTAATGTGACAGTATACACTAGACTCACATCACCTAGTATATACTTAAAGACATTTCTAAAAAAAAATAAAAAAAAGCCAACAATACAATTTACACCCTTGGAAATGTGTACTGACTAAAATTTGATTCCATGACCTGCCAAAGCATGCAGTGTCTTTGTGTCCAATCTTAAAACACACATTCTTATCTCGGCCATGTTCTATTACAAGCAGGAGAAAGGAGAGGCAGGAAATGGATGCTACCTTTGGAGTCGTTGTGTGTCAGCAGCTGGATGTCGAACTCTTTAGCAAAAGCAGTGAGGTCAGGAGGCATCACACAGCAGGAGGCCAGATTTACCTGGTTACTGCTCGGTTTTACCTAAACCACAACACAGAAAAACAGACACAGAAAATATCAGTGAGGAGGAAAAAGTCCTTGTGATGGGCTGAAAGAAAAATTATAGCCAGAGCCATATCAATTTATCGGATACAAAAAGCATCATTATGCATCCAGAGCGACTTACATATTATCCTTTTTATTTGGGGCGTATGAGGAACTTTTGCCTGTGCAGAATAACAGAACACGGTTACAGTATAAGAGTTAAAAATCCCTTTACACTAATGCTATTATCCCAGCATTTCACTTGTACTTAGATACCACCAAGGTAAAAATAAAAAATAGTTCTTTCACATTGGAAACACTGGCTTCCCAGGAACTTCTTTAATGGATCAAACATTTTGAAATGACCTGGCAATAACTCTCGGCCAAGTTCCTGTAATGTGAGGGTGGTGTTCTTGAATGATTGCGTTACAGTTCCCACAGTCAGATGTCTCTCTTTCACAAATTGACAAAGTTATTCATCGATTTTAAAGATTAGGCGTTCCACTTGCTGATGCAGGAATGACTGTAGTGGGTTCCAAGCCATTTGATCGGGGTCATCATTCACAGACTTACAGACTTCTTTAAAACATCTGTACCAATCAAATCTTTCACGCAGCAAAGTTGTCTGTAAATTTCAATCGTTTTTACACTTTTATTCACAAGATATTTCATAAGTAACTCATAACTAATGTGATATTCCAGGCACATCATCATGGTTTTCAATTTGTAATGAATTTCTTTATCATTAAAGAATTATTTGTTTCCTAAACTACACAAAATGTCACTTTCAGTGGCACCAGTGGAATTCTAACTATTCATTGGATGTATTTGCTTTTACTATGTTGCCTTTCTCATGAATATGACACTAAATGTAGCTGAAAAATGGTGTTTGAGAAAATAACTTTTGTTTTTGGGTGCCAGCAGAGAAACCTGACCATAAATTGGAATTTTAAGTGGCCTTGGAACTGCAAAAGCTATGAATGTTCCTCAGTAACAAGAGGATGGCCATCTGACAGAAATAACAAACCAACCAACAGATTAACACCAGGATTGCAAAACACAGAAGAAATACACTATACTTTAAAATATTTGGGGACAGCTGACATGATCTTCCCTTAACTCTTGCCACAAAGACTGAACACACTTCTACAGAATGTCTATGTATGCGCTATAGACATTACACTTACAGTGGAACTAAAGGTCTCTAAATCTGTATGCGGTATAAGATGACATGGTTTTATAATTTGAACCTACTGTATTAGCACTACAAAGCATTTAAGCAGTTACTCTGAAGTTGAAAACTCAGCACTACACGAGCAGTGCAATAGTACTTTCAGTTCCTATCTCTTGTCTCTTGTGTCACAAGACTCCATGCGTCTATTTTCTTGTACACCATACACAATGGTCAATATGTAGGTAATAAATATCAACTATATGCAGTACTCCTTTATGGCACAGCAGTGTTACATTGCCCTAAGACATGGGTGTAGCTCAGTATTTTAGAAATATCAATAGCATACAGGACCAAAAAAATGGGGTTAGTTTCATTAGCAGGATCAGTTGTTAAAAAAATTAGTATATAAGGCAAGGTATTCTACACGACACTTACAGAAATGTAGTATGTTCACTAGCATTGAAGCTTAAGTTAAATAACCTGGAGACGTTTTTAAAATATCCAAATTAGGTTGAATCTGTACTTGTGTATACCGTAGCAAGAAAAAAACTTTTCAGCTTCAACCCAGATTTATAATTCAGGACGTACATATGCATACTTTATATATATATATATATATATATATATATATATATATATATATATATATATATATATATATATATATATATATATATTATATCAGAGAAAAAGTGATGTTTGGACACTCTATCTAATTCCATTATCTTTCCTGATTTTAATTTCTTTCTACATGAAACAATGCTGAAGGCATCCAAGATATGCAATAATCTCTTCTGAACATTTAATATTGAGATGAGTCTGCTACTTATGCTCTATAAAGCCTTTATAACGGCTCTAATGTGAGGTGCTGAGGTATGTTTTGGTCTTGTTTTCCTGTGATGGTCATGGTGCTTGATTGGTTTTCAAATGCACTTAACAATACTGTTCTTGCAAGAACTATTCCAGAACGGCTGACTTTCATTTCTTAAAACTGCTGTTGTTGTGCTTTACATAATGTGTACATGTGTTCCATAGGTGTTATTTCCTAGTTTTCTAGTAATCACCAGTATCGTTCTAAAATGTTTTTTAAAAACTTATTTTTTAAAGCAATCAATTAGAAAATGCTAAATTGGACTACACTAAAATAGCATGAGCGCTCGGAATAAATGTGGCTTGTTATGTCTGTGCCTCCAAGAAAGACTTTAAAATTGTAGCTAACAAAGTCCATAGTTGGAGCAATATTCATATTAATCAGTTAACTAAATTTAATAAAAGAAGGAATTTTTCCTCTCACAACTTGTGTGTGAAGTGATCCTCAGCATGAGCAATGTGCTCAAAAAATATACTTAAAAAATATATTATAATAATTGTGCTAGAGCTATTGGCTTTTTATGACCAGGTGTGGTCTTCTTCAGGTCCATTGTATGGTTCAATTGTAGACAGCAATAGTGGATCCATGTCACATGATGGCTTGCGCTTGCTGTTCTTGAGGCAAACATTCCCTTTGAAACTATGGACAAAAGCTTTAAACGTGGTCTCATTAGACCTTATTAAATGTTTCCACATGGTTCTGGGAGACAAAATGTAGGTTTTTGTTAAATTTACCCAGACTATGATGTTTTTCTTCTTGGGAAAAGGCCACCCCATCCCATAGCCCAGACATATGAAAATTACTGGAGATGTTTTTCACATGTAGTGCACCACCAGTACTTGCCAGAAATTCCTGCAAGTCCTTTACTGTTGCTGCAGGCCTCTTGGCTGCCTCCCTGACCAGTTTCCTTCATGTCTTTTCATCAATTTTGACGCGTTCCGTTCTTGGTAATGTCACTGTCGTGCCATATTTTCCTGATCATATACATGATTACACAAATGTCATTATTTAATATGTTGTAGACGCCTAAATGTACTTTCGCTTACCTGTGCCCAGTTGTACAGCTCCTCGAGCTGAGGCTTGTCCAGGTCTGAGGTGCCGATTGATGCAGCCTTTTGGCTCTGAACGATTTGTTCCAGCTCGGTCCAGAGTGGCTGCAGGTGAACCAGAGTCAGAGCCTCACCTTCGGGCAGGGGAGGAGGCGCAATGATGACTGAATCCAGCTGAGACATACCTAATGATGCACACGCTATGCAAAACAGAGAAAGTGCCATATCACATTAAACCCTGCAGCATGGAAAAAGACAACTCCTGGTACACACAGTGTTTTTTTTTCATTTGTTTGTTTTTGGTCCTCATGCACTGGCCAAATTTATAAGTAAATTCACCTTGATTTAACACCACATAAAATACCATAAATAGATTTGCACATAAAGCTTCACTGTTGTAAAACCATTTTGCATGTTGTTGTATTTATATGTGGTATTTGTTTAAAATATTAGTGGACAGTAAACCAGAATTACAGAAATTTTAAAACTGAAAAGTGGATTTTCCTATATCAAAATCCTATTTTATTATATTACCCCTTTTTTTTTGTGATTATGGAAAATCTGTAAAACCTAACACACTAAACGTCATGTTGCTGATTATGAATTAAATATATATGCCCTTATTGTGTAAAAGTCTTGTTGAGGAAATGCCAAAATTGTTTTAGTCCTGAGAAGAAATTGTCAGCGAGCACATTTTTCGGCTCATTAGTTTAGAATTGTAGATTCATAGAACAAAAAAACAAAACTAAAAAAGAACATAATTATAATTACTGTGGCTTTTAGCAGGCACTTACCCATGTCCACTGCATTTTTTATAGATGACGAATCAGACTCGGTGAGAAAGAGCTTGACTGAGAAAAAAAGAGAAATCAGCATGTGATGACAAAGCACTACCGGGCCACAGACCACTTACAACTGCAATGTTTGTTCTTCCATCAAGCAAGGATAAAATGTTCTCACCAGACACCCGCAGTTCTTCTCTCTCCTCTGCTGTGATCACTTCTGTATACTGTGGAATTGTGCAGTCCAGAGTGCTGGACAAATCCTGCTTGAATCAAACAAAAGCCCAAGTCTTCTGTAATTTCCTCAATGATCTCCCGAATGAATCATTAAAAAAAGACATTTTTTTGTTGAGTGTGTAACAAATAAATCTTGTTTATAATCTCTTATACATGTGCGAACAAGTAATTGTGTCAACAGCCTGTAAGAGAGGAATGTCTCATTAAGCATTGGCTTTATGTGGCTTAAGACCATTACAATCTTTTTGTCAAGCCCCCTAAGGCAGATCTGCTGAGCGCTGCATGACGGAGTCTGAGCAAACACAGTCCATCCACACATGACACACTATTTAGTTCAGTTCAGTGATCATTCATCACCTCCAATATTCAGCTTTGTGACTTTTTTAGGCTGCCTACTATAGGTAGGATTTAAGCTTTACGCATCATATCTTTTCAAGTTTCAGAATGTTTAACCAAGATCTGCTTTGTTCTTCAATGGAAAGCTTGGCAAATCCCCCTGACATGCGAAGGCAATGCAGAATAGAAGTCAGATTCAAAGTCAAACTGCCCCTAGTGGCTAGATAGTATGACTGGACTTTCAGGTCGTATCTAGGGTGTGTTTACGGTCAGTGTGTGTAAGGTGCACTTACTTGTTCAGGTGTTTTCGGTAACGTCGCAAGCCACTCACTTAGTGTTCCTCTGATGCAGTCTTGAAGCTGAGGATTAAATAATAGAAAACCATAACTACAAGGCCACATCCCCATTTAAATAATTTACTATTTATATAAATATATATTATAAATGTGTGAGAACTAGTTGAATTAAAAAAGCGACTTATTATTATTAGTAGTAGTAGTTGCATTAAAGTCATATGAGTAGGACAGTTAAATTCAGCAGTTAAATTAGGCCTATGGGGGTGGTTGAGTATTTCAGATACTCCCGATTGCCTAGAATTTTCACACATATTTCTACAAAAAAAATTATGCAAAAAAAAGAAGAAGAAAAAAGCAGCAGTTATATGGGGAATAAAGATGGTTCAATTCAGATATAAATCACGATTCTTTTGTGTATCTGCCTGTTTCTTCAAACAAGTCTCAGAGAGTGGTATCAAGACAAAATCCTATCAGGAGATGACTGGTGATTCCCAACCCCAATGGGCAAAGTCTTTTTTTCTGTCTTAATGTCTAATTTGGGTGAGACTGTACCCACTGGCTTCACAGCTGCCCGGAGTGGTCATCTCCTACTGACGTAGCCCGTCCACCTCAAGCTTAATGTGTGATGTACTGTTTTTTTGCACAACACATTTGTTAAAGGCGAGCTGATTCCTGCCTGTCTAGTCTCCTCTGACCTTTCTGAACAAAGAAGGCGTTTCTGCTCACAAAAGGTGTTTCTGCTCCTCTCTGGATATTTTTTACAGAGATTAGAAAATTCTTTGGACACACACACACACACACACATATACTATGGAAGAAAACCTGAGTACCCGGAGAAAACCCACCAAGCACAGCGAGAACATGCAAACTCCAAACACACAGTCCCAAGGTGGGAATCAAACCCTCGACCCTGGATGTGAGAGGCCACTAAGCCACCCTGAGATTAGATTAGATTAGATATTTTAACCCAACAATGAATGAAAAAATATTACAATTATGTTAGATAAGTTGACTACACATCAGATGGTTAAACAATGAGGAAATGACCTAAAAAAAAAAAACAGCGTTACACAGAGTTTAATGTATAACAGCACAGGTGACATTTAACACATAGCGAGTCTACCGATGAAGAAGACCCGCGGATGCTGTGAGGCGTAGTGACGTCACCAGGGGAAACGAGCGACAACAGTGCAAAGCGGCTCGAGCAGTGCTAGCGAGTGAATCACCAAAACATCAGCCCGCACCGTGTAAAAGCCGAAAGAGATGTAAGTTCTAACCGTTTTGTAGTTTTTAATATCCCATAAAGAACACAGTTTACCTCCTCACTCGGCGAAGACGGACATTTATTCTTGAGGCGACAGCGATTCACGATTAACAAGTTCCCCGTGTGCAGCTTCAGGCTCGTTGCGTGGTCAAGAAACAACTTCACGCTGGTACTGGCCTCCATTTCTAACAACTTACACTGTTTCTTTTTAAAAAGATGACTGTGTGACTGCCTTCAGACTATTAATAAGGCCTCTGTAGCTCCAGTGACCACGGCTGAGATGTTTGGTATGACTTTGCGTTTGTGGCCAGGGTTGAGTTCATTCAGAGATCGTGCAGCGCGCGCGGGAAAACCCGGACTGGATCACGCAGTGACTTAGCTCAAAAGCTGGAATGGAACAGTCTAGAACATGACAGAAAAAACCTGGCGTGGATCAGATGGAAAAATAATAGAAAGCCAGGAATGGATCAGTGTTACAGCTCGAGGGGAAAACCCGGAGTGGATCACAAAAAACAAACCTGGGACAGATCAAGGAATGAGCTTGGAACTTTTGATGGGTGTGTCACATTTTGCAGAATGGGCATGAAGTTGCAAAATTACTCCAAATTGAAACTCGATGTGAATAATAAAAAGTACATAAAAGTAAATCCATGGCAAGAATATTATAGATTCTATTATACATTACTATAAACGTAATAAATGTCTAATAACATTACAGCAAATTAACCAAACTGGTATACGTTGTATCTTTACTAAAACATTTCCAGAATGTTTGATTCTTTTTTTTTTTTTTGTATAGTAGTTTCATTACATAATTTTACAGTTTGGCCATTACTATGTACTAAAATTAAACAATCATTTAGAGCAGGATTGATCTAAACAATCAATCAATTTTAATCGGGTTTGTTTAAAAATGTTAAAAGCGCAACTATATACAGTGCCAAGGAAAAGTATTTGACCCCTTCCTAATTTTTTGTTTGTTTGTTTGAAAATTTATGGCAATTGAACTGAATTGAATTTCAACAGCCATTTGTATTTATCTGTGTTTGTTGCTTATGTTGATCACATTCATTACTGAATGGGTTTTCATTTAAGGCTTTTAATTATTATAGAGTTTTATTTATATGTACAGTACTGTATTTGGAACATGTAAAATAATACTGTTGCTGACACATACTGTACCTCATTTCATATTTCATGTTCCACTCATACTGCTGCTACATATCTCTACCCTTCTATATTTTTACTTTATATTTCTCAGTTTGCAAGTACACTTTGCACATAATGTGTCATTTATATTTTTATATTTATCTTTATTTAAATTCTTTGGTCTTTGTACCTTTTGTAAATTTGTCATTTGTGAATTTGCATATTCCATCCGCCCTTTTTTATTTAATTGTATTTTTATTTGGAAATCCTGTCTTAAATTTTTATTCTTCTAGTGCAATTTTCCTTTTATTGTAGTGAAATCTTTCTATTCTGTTTTAATTATAGGTCATTTTAGGTCACAGACAGCATTTCACTGCATATCACACTGTGTATGGTTGTGTATGTGTCAATTAAAAATGTAATAAAATTTGAATTATTTTCAAATTCAAGTTAATCGGTACATAGTTTTAACTTTCTCATATTAATGTCACATGCAAGGAACTCTCCTCTGTAAAATTACACAAAATATTTATTATTAAGCAAAGTAGCCCCAAAGAAATACATTGGCAGTGAGTAAAAGGATGGCATTGATATTGCAAACATTTCTCCAGATGGGTTGCTCTTCAATGCTCGTCAACTTTTTCTCCATAGCTAGTTGTTCCTCTCTGCTTAGCTCAGGTTTGGGAGCTTCAGACAGTCCACACAGCCACATTCCCACTCTTCTCCACCACCTAGGACTTTCTGCTCTCAGCTCCGGGTCAGGAGCAGGGTGAGAGTGTCCTGATGTTGATGAGGTTGCCCACAGGTCCTGCAGGTCTACACGCTCCTTCTTGCTGTGTCTTGTCCACCAGGTTAGACGGATAAGCTGCAGAGAACCAGGTGTACATATGCATGCAATGTAAGTTGATAAATGTCACAAAAGAACATTAAGATGAATTATATGGCCACAAATTATAAAACACAAGTGCATGAAGATGAATGTGTGTATGCATATAAATGAGTTCTTTACATGCTGCTCTGGAATAGGAGAAGTGCATAGGCTGACTGCAGTAATAACCAGTGCTGTCAGGGCAAGCAGTATAAGAGCAAAATACAGGTAATGCACATCTTTCAGCATGGGGGGTCTCAGGTCCTCCTCTCCACAGGAAGGAGTACCGTAGACAAACTCCATCACCATACGTACGAGGCCGATGACCAAACCCACCATCAGCCCCCAGAATGCTCCCTGAAAAGTTAAACAGACGACGGTAATCAACAAGCAAAGTTCACCTTGAGTGAGAAGCTTTAAACCACACTGGATATTAATCTGTTTACGAAATATGAAATGATGTAGAAACATCCACAGTCATGTTTAACTGCCCTAAACCTTTTCTCATGACATATTTTATGGTGACCACTTTTCAGTGGAACTGATATAAAGATATTTTATGGCAACATTATTTATTTGGCAGGATAGATCATGATTCAAAGGTATAAATAATACATTCATGATGACCTACTACTGTCTGGCATCAAGCAAAATCAAATGAGAGTGTCGTTCTTGTCACTGCACTGTTGGGCCCATGAGCAAAAACCTTAAGCCTCAACTGCTCAGGTGTGTTTTATCTCGGTTGTAAGTGAGGCATTAGCCAAACGAGTGTATGTAAATAAACCTTCATTTTTAAAAAAACACCAGGACGTACTAATATGCATGCATTCATATTGCTGTACAGTAGAAAACAATATTTCATTTTATTCATAAATTAATTTGTTTCCCAATCAATATATTTACAGGCATGCTGAGAAAGTCTGGTTTAAATCATACACTGTGAATTTAATTTTACTCAATTCACACGGCATAAGTGTTATCTGAGAGAGACAAACAAAGAAACCTGTTCTGTTGTAGATTTAATCTCAGACAAGAAATTAAACATTAAAGTGCCTCACAGTATGATAAATCAAATGCGGACCAAACACAACACTAATCAAGTTCAGTAATACTGAGGGTTTTCCCACTTGTTCATTCACTCGACTCCAGAAGATGGCCATCAGGAAGACAGCCGTGATCGGAGGAGCCAAGTAACTGGTTATTGCCTGAATGTAGTCGAACAGCTGGCCACTGTTGGCTGACTGAATTACTGGAATCCATAAGATGCTCAGGACCACCAAGAATAAAATGAATACCCTGTGGATGCAAGTCAGAACAACCTGTTAAAATAATAAGCATGAATATTTTATCTGGATCTTGGACAAGTAGCATAACATGTACACTGTCTGGCCAAAAAAAGAAAGAAAATGGTTTCATATTTTGTTGAACCACTCTTTCTTTTTCTTTTTTATTACAAAAAAAGAAAAAGAAAAGATCTTTTTTTATTACAAAAAAAGAAAAGATCGTGCTGAACCATCCATTTTTCCCACAAAATCGATGGTTCAGCACAATCTTTTCTTTTTTTGTAATATGTTGACCCGTTTTTAACCCAGTGCTAGGTATTTCAAATGTCCTTAGTTGTTCGCTTTACATGTCAATAATTTGACCCATCTGAAGCACACGATTTATTTTACCCACAAACTAAAAAATTTTGAGGTAATCAATTATATTTTAAGTAAACAGATTTTAAGTAAACAGAACTATCAGTCTTTGAGTTTGTTGTAATCATTGATATTAATCGTTCTTTACTTGCATTATTGAGTAGCCTAACTCATACTATTTAATAGCAATTATCTTTTTTTTTTATTTGTTGTAAATCAAATAAATTGTTGTTGGTCTTTCGGCTGCTCCCTGCAATGGGTCGCCACAGCAGACAATCCGGTCCGCACACAAGCTTGGCACAGGTTTTACACCAGATTCCCCTCCTGACGCAACCCTCCCATTTTATCTGGGCTTTGGACAGGCACTTCATCCAGTTGTTGGGAATCGAACCCGGGTCGTTCGCATGGCAGGCGAAGCACCTACTGTACCACTGAGCCACCAGTGCCCTATTGCCCTGATGACGTCAGACACAAAATTGCTACTCTGAAAGATTTTTAAGTTGGTGGAACTTTAAGGTGACAGTTGCTGTTACTTAAGTACTTACACTTACTTAAAATATCAGATTTGTCCAGCTAACTTGAAAAGTGTCATTTCAACAAACTCATAAATACCAAAAAGGTCTAAATACTCAAGGTCAAGGTCTATTAATTTTAACAAATTGTAATTATTTAAGCTAACAGTACTCAATATGTTTAATTACTCTGAGCATTAGGGTTTACAGTGCAGGCAGTGTAAGGTATATGAAATTCTGAACCTAACATTGTTTAATGCCAAGATCACTAAATGTTTTATATAAATAATGCTAAAAGTGAATAATTTTAGAGATTACTGTTTCCAACCTAAAAAGATTATAAAATTAATACTTACTTAACCGGAATCCAGGATATAAATATAAAAATTTCAGACATACTGTACAATATTATGTAAAACCCTCTGACTGCACATGTTCTAATTCTACAGCATGACTGAGAATCGTTGTTTCATTTTCGACCTCATCTAATGAAGCACAGTTTGTAGACGCTGCATGAAAGTGTTTCACCCTTTGGTTCAATAAACGAAGCAAAGCTGCCATAAGGGCAGTGATTGTACCTGCCCACGACCATGAGCTCTCTCTCAGATGCCTGCCGTCTCATCCGCAGCCAAATGTCCATAGTGAAGAGGGTGCTACTGCTGTTAAATATAGAGGTGAGGGACGACATGAGAGCTGCCATCATCACTGCAATCATCAGGCCTCGCATACCTGCCGGCAAGAGAAGAAATGCATATTATGCAGACCTTATTCGCCTCATTTAGTAAGGTTTTTTTTTTTTTTTTAATGAAAACAAAGAAGCAAGTATTGGGCAGTATTAGGTGAAACATAAATGATTGACATGATTAAATTCTAAAATTACAGCACCTTGAATATGCTGCTGACTTTTCAGGGCAGCTCTTTATTGTCAAGTGCTTTTGCAAAACCAATCAAGCACCATGATGAACCTGGCTCTCATGAAGACAAGAAGCCAAGACCAAAATTTACCTCTGCTGCAGAGTAAAGGTTTAGAGTAATGGAGACGTTCCATTTAGAGTTATTGGCCTCAAAAATCACCAATTAACAGCATTACCTGATTTGCATTGTCTTGATACCAGACACATCTCAATATTAACTGTTCAAAGGAGTTCTTCGTTCAGTGTTTTACAATGTAAAAAGAAATAAAAATCAAGAAATACCATGGAATTAGGACACGTGTGCAAACTTTTGACTGGTAGTGTGGTTCTCCCTGTCCACAAAAAAGGTGATTAGTTCTAGTCTGTCTGGCTAAAGAGTTGTGCTAAATAACTGAAAAGCTAGTGAACAACTGGATATGTGACTATAGTATTCAGTGTCTGTACCCATTCAGTGTCTGTAGCTCAACTAATAGAATACTGTTGCATTGGATTGAGCAAGTGACCAGAGTACTGCAGACATCTTTCTGACTATATGTCCAGCCAGATTCAGTTGTACAGCAATTGCATTGCATAACAAAACAAATTATTAATATAATCTTGTCATTATTCTAAAAAATGAATGTCATTAAAACATTGAATTTCACTTTGTTCTCAATACTTTTGGCCACCACTTTAATACTATTAAACATCCATCACTTGAAATGGACTGATCATCTTTAAAGAAGGTTAAAAGGGAACAGTAGCCATACCCACTGGCATTAACTCCACCACCAGCTTAGGATAGGCGATGTTAGAACAGCCCACAGTAGCTCCACATATCTTAAAACACTCCTTAGGGTCCACACATCCCACTTCATCTGTTTCATACAAATGCACCATGTGTGAGTTTAGAAGGATATATCAGAAATTCCATATTCTCTTATGAAGAGGAATATCGACTCAATGTGTCCGAGATGATTTGACCTGCCTGGGTAGAGTGCTCTGCTGATCATTCCAGGCATGACGATGAAGAACATGGGGAGGATCTTCAGGTAGCCACCCAGCACCGAGCCTCCTTTAGCATGTGACAGGTTTTTTGCTGAGAGGGACCTCTGCACTATGACCTACAAATGACCAAACAGCAGCAGCTGAGGGCAAAGGTATGTTAACAGCAATTACGATTAGCCTCGAGCTAACTTTTTTATACAATATAAAGGCGTTTCCGATTTAAATTCCAAAGCAGCATATCTTCACTTCTTGTGGGTCGACTGCGATGAAACAAAGCCTATGTGTTACCTCAAGTAAATCCTTAAAATTCCTTTAGTAGTTTTTATGTGATGCGTGGACAAACAAACAGACAAAGAGACCGACAAAAATTCCAGAAAACATCTTGATGTGTTCTATTAATGATCTTAAGCCCTCCCCAAAATAATGTTGTGCACATATCTACAATGTACAGACATGCCAACTTTACAGTTTTATTATATGTATACAGTAGATTAAAACAAACCAAATAGAAGCTTATTAAGCCTATTTTTAACACAAAGTAATACTTCCTTAGTTCTATTGATTAGTTTTAATTGATAGTGACAGATCTATTAATCAGTCTTAACTATTAGTGACAGATCCATTAATCATTTTTTTTAACTATAGTGACTGATTTACCTGGTCAGTGCACCACACCCATGTAGCCAGCACAGTGAGCCCGAAGAGCAGACCAGGCCACGGCAGATCACCGCTGACCGGGTCTCGGAAGATGTGGAAGGCATCAGGGCGAGGGAAGTGACAAGTAGTGTTAGGAACAGTGAGAGCAGGTATGGCTTTCTCATACTGCTCCAGCAAGCCCTGATACCAGCCCACTTTATCAAACGCTGGGAGGAAAAGAACGTACAGGCACAGAAATATAGAAATGTGGATGATGCTAACCAAACATTCACGTCTCACATGATCTACTATTGTACTTTAATTTCCATGGAGCATTGGAGCAAGTAAGTAAACTATGAAACATTGTATCTGTAAATGTGAAAATGAAGTCAAGTTAGGTCATTAAATAAATGTATTATGTAAAGAATACAACAAACAATGGGGGATGCTATTATAGAAAAGTATTCAACAACACGGTGGTACATTGTCACAAAATAATTTAGCCCTCTTCAGTCATTTTTTAATGCTAACATGTTTTCATTTATTAATATTTACTTAAGATAATATTAACTATCTTTGGACTGTGGGAGGAAACCGGAAAACCCAGCGGAAACTCCTTAAACATGGAGAGAACATACAAACTCCATGCACACAGATATATATATAAAATTCTTACTGTTACAAAGCAGATCTAAAAATTTACCAACATTGGTCAAACAGCATATTATTACACTGGTTATACTGGACATAACTGAATAAGTTTTACCTATGAACATGAGAACAAATGCTCCAACAACCATGATGACAGTTTGCAGTGCGTCAGTGTAAATCACTGCTGTCAATCCGCCTACAGTAAAACATCATTCATCAATCAGCAATCAGGTGCAGAAAAGGAATTCAGTTAGAGCAAAATGTGGTATTTATTACCAGCAATAGTATAGAGTGCTGTGACTGCGAGCAGCACGGCAGTGGACACGTACAAGTCCCATCCCAGTGAAACTTGAATGAACAGTGCTCCGGAGAATATGTCTGTCTGGCAAGATCAAAGTGAAAAAGTCAGGGTCCATGTGTGCAAGGGTCATGTAGACCTAGTGCTAAGTCCTAACACTCATTTCTAGTCATGAAAAATAGAGGAATTATTATAAGGCATACATAGCACTGTACAGCATACACTGATCAGCCATAACATTAACACCACCGTCAGATAAACTGAGCATTGATCACCGAGTATACACCAGTAAACTGGTAACAGGATCATGGCCTCACCCATGCCAACAGGGACCAACGGCCAGGCTGTCGGGTACAATCCCACAGAAAAGCAAAAGTCTATGCCACCATGAATGATGCCATGAGTCACCAAAATACCCTGTGCCCCTTTGCGTTCATCAAGCAGGATCAGCAGGCACACCCCAGTGGTCTTCCGGAGTCACGCCCCGAGGAAGCAGAGCTGCCCAGGTGGCACCCAAAACCTAGGTGGTTTTAATCATATGGTTGATCAGTGTATAAGCATCCTTAATCATAGCACATAGCATAAAAAGTCTGGAAATCGCTGATATAATACTGATTAGCAATTAGTGACAAAAAATTCAGCATATACAGTGGAACCTTGGATTAATAATTAATAAATTAATAAATTTTAACTTGATAAACGAGCGAGGTCTTGACATATGAGTAGTACATATGCGCTTTGTCTGCCAAGCGTCACGTGATCACAACTGAGCCAATGGTTCTTCTCTCGCGCGAGCTGGGGGATTGTGGTTAATCTTCACCAATGCTCAGTCTCAGCACGCGTGCGTCACTCCTATTGTCAACATCCATGAATGTGTCTACTGCTTATTATAACATTGTGCTTACAGTACGTGTCACATGTAAAGCATTTCTTTTTTTACTTTGTTTCCAAGTGTAGTGACTGTTCTTTAGTAACTGTACTGCAACAACGCAAAAGAAAAAAAAAGTTTAAAAGGCAAAATCTGTTTAACGACAATGCAATGTCACATTTCCGCGGAATCCTCAAAAGGAGGCGAAAGCAAGTGTCATTAGAGACGTTCCTTATTAAAGAAGCTTGCCAACAGAGCAGTGATTCCGGATAAGGTCTCATTATTTCTTATAAGGAAATTCGCTTTGATAAACGCAAGCATGTTTCCGAAATGAATTATGCTCACAATCCAAGGTTTGACTGTACATCCAGTAGTTTCTGCTGCTGTACTAATGTGAAATAACAGGGTTTTATCTTGATAGCATTCTTAGACCACTGACCTAACTGTACTAATATGGGGATATTTGATGGAGACTAAATCACACTTCATGTAATGCCATCTGCTAAAAGCTGTAGAGAAAAAAAGTGTAATTTTTCAAGACGAGCTTCGGGTTTCTTACTGATATCTTGGTGAAGATGTAAAGAATGAGAGACAGAACACTCATGTAGATCCGAATCCGCTGGCCTCCAAACCTCTTCCTGAGATATTCGGGCATGGTGACAACTCCAGCAGAAATGTACACGGGCACAAAGATCCAGCCCAAAGCAATGAGGACCCATGCTGCCTATCATAAACAGCACAACATTTTCCACACACTGCACATGACATTGTCGTGTATTACCTATGGCTGAAGGGTTTCCTGCTTTATATTGCAGAAAACACCTCAACTTAAAATGTATATACAGTGGTGGCCAAAAGTATTACGACAACATGTAACGTGTACATAGTGCTATTTGTACACAAAACAGGTCATTTCACTAAATGGCTGCTAATTTATTCTAAAACTAGTGGAAAAACTGGTTGTGATTATAGTTTTTAGCCTCTGGAGCCATGGCCTGGTTCAGACATAATAAAAAACTGTTATACAATGGGGGAGAAGACAGCAGCAGTCAAGAAACTGTCTTCTTTGTTGGATCTTTAGAAAGCAACCAAGCAGGCATGGATCGAGCAAGTGACATCAGTGACATACTGCAGATGCCGGATTATTATTATTTTTTGCCTTTTCTGTTATTTTCAAAGGTCACAAGACTAATAACTTGTTAGCTACAGTAAGTATCACTGCCTCACATTTATTCATTATTGTGATTTGATACACCATAACAAAATGAACAAAAGCCTATTCAAGTTGAGTCTGTGTAATCAGACACCGGCTCTTAGAATGTACATGATGCTTCCTCGCCACAGTCAGAAAAGAACCTTCAAATGCAACATTCTGACTTTTCGTTTCCATGGTAACCAGATTACAAAGACAAAAATGCTCATTTACTAAGGGAAAAGAAAGAAATATTTCAGATCGATGAAGCTTATAGTTTTCAGAACTCTATGCTGTAGAGAATATTATCACGTCGCAGGTCATCTACTTTCCAAAGTGAAAATATTCAGGACTTACATTCCACTCAAATCCACCCACAGCGATTCCCCCTGCTGCCCCAGTGCCTGCTAATCCAATGAACAAGCCACTGCCAACATTACTGGACATCAAAGAAGCTCCGATCTATCAGAAATAAAACAGAGAAAAGTATTTTTTTTAATAATTGAGGAAAAATAATGAAAGATAACCTGGATACTAGCAATATCAAAAACAACCAGCTTTGCTATATTGTTTGTCTGGTGTTGTTCTGAAGTGCACGTCACCAACCTCATTAAAATCTCATTAAAACCTGCCATAAAAAAGTTTTATCTCTGCTTTATACTTACTCTCAGACGGTCATGTCAGATTCAGCACAATAACACTGGAAACACTTTCTTCTGCACGTACTATACAAAGGACTCAAATTAAAGAATTAAATTGTCAAAAAAAAAAAATGGAAAAACTCACTGGCCACCATGTCATGGATCTTCCTGCTAAGAAGTATCCTCCAATAGTTCCTCTGTTGGCTCTGACAGATGACTTAAATAAAATGAATGAAACTCATTAACTCCTACATCATCATCATCACTGCAAGACAATGTTTTGAAAAAAATAATACACACACATTTAGTTCATTTTACGCCGCTGTAAAAAGACCATAAACTGATAACGTACCCATATTCCCACTGCTAGGACAAAGATAAAGTAGACCACCACGACAACGATATCGGCGATCTCCAGCGTAAACTTTGCATTCTGTCCCGGCTCAGCTGTGGCAGACACTAGCTCAGGTGCAGATGTCATTTTAAAAATGCTATAGACTAAGAGTGTGAACTTTGAGGCTAGTGCTGATCCGGTGAATGATTAATCATGCTGTTATCAAAAAATGTTGAGAACTCAGCGTATTAGTAATATATAAACCGGAAGCACAGGTGAGAAAACCCCCACATGAGGATATACTGTACTGTATAGAAGACCTGAGCCAGTTTGATAGTCTTGATAGTTTGCTTTTAGAGAGCCAGACTTTCTGTATTTCTAATGCCTCATCAAGAATCTATACCAGAACATGTGGGTTTGAGAGGAGGGAGGAAACCAAAGAACCCAGATAAAACCCGCACACACACAGGTAGATCCACACTGGAGCTGCAGGTCAACATGCTACCCACAGGGCCACTCTGCTGCCCCCTACATACAAACAATAGTATTTAATATACAGAACTGGATAGACTACAGTGTGATTTAAATATGTTGAATCAATCGTTTCATTTTTAGCAAATATTAATTAGACAACAAAATGAATCAGAACTCATTTAAGACTTAGTCTTATAATATAAAAACAATGATGTAATTATAATTATGATATGAAAAAATGTGGTGTGTGGTACTGTCTACTGTACTGATATTACACCATGTTACCCAAGTCACCCAATTAATTTATTATGGCTCTTTTCTACTGCCTTTTGGGTCATATTTACATTTTAAAATTCTCTCTTTTTATATTATTTTTTTATAAAACCACAGAGATCCAAAGAGATCTGAAGATGTTAAATGCTTGCAACATTTTTTAACAACATAAGTATTTAAGGCAGTAAATTCTATCAATGAGAGAGAAAGACAGAGTGAGAGATTCCCTTCTGTAGTTTTAAGAATCTTTATTGATTTAATGATAAAGAAAAAAATTGTCACATTGGAAGTCCAGTACACTTGAAACAACAAATACATAAACCAGTCTGTTCATATTTTCTTCCAGAACTTGCTGTAATCCTCAACTTTAAAGTCATCCTCAAACTCATCATCTTTTCGTTTAGACACTGCCTTTTTAGGATCCCTCTTTCGCATCCTGGCCTTTCTCTCCTCCTCTGACAGACTTGTAATATCCACAGGCATCTGAGAGAGTGAGAGAGAGAGAGAGAGAGAGAGAGAGAGAGAGAGAGAGAGAGAGAGAGAAACACACAAACAAAAAGAAACATGAAAAAATTGTTGCAATGGTTGTGTGTTGTCTTCATACTGTAGACACTACTATAGTAATATACCTTATTATGACTAAAATAAATGATCAAATAATAAGACTTTAATAAAAATGCATTCTATTTGTTAACAGAATTTAATGTAATACTAATGTGTTGGCCACACTGTCTTATCAGTGCTTTCTGATCAAGGCTACTGTCTCCCCAGTCACTGCTGTGCATGTGTGAACGTGAGACATCAGTTTATTTGTAACTGCTGTGCGGCAAAAGTTTATGCTTAAGTTTTAGCCATCAAGAAGGAGGGGGACGCTTTGAGGTGTTAAAGCATCCTCCGTACAGTCCTGATCTTGCTCCATCAGACATTCAGCCCTACTAAGATTCACTACTGATGAAGAAGTGAAGACTATGGACCACTTGTAGCTCACAGCTCAGCCTAATACTTTTTTAATGAGGGATTACAAAAGCTTGTTGACAGATGGACAAAGTGTATTAAAAAGCAAGAAAATTATGTAAAAAATTATTATTTGTCTCTTCTAAAATTTTATTAAAGTAAACTCTGCCAAAGATAATTTTTGGATCACCCTCGTATAAAACAGATGTTTATCCTAGATTTAAATGACTGATGTTTGTTTTGTGCACATTTCTCTGGTAGTTAAAATACCAAAGATAAATAGTCTCTGTTTTAGTTTTCTCTTGAACTGAAGTCTCTGAATTTGAGTCTGACGCTTTAATAAAGCATTTAATATATTACCTGTATAAAGCATGATGAAGGTGATACAAACTTTTTAACTTTTCAAAAAACTACTAATTAAGCATAACTGGAATAATGTCTGGGCCAGGAAGTGCTGCAGTTTCGCAAGAACACATTCAACTCACTTATAATAACTTAACTAAACACATCACTGCACTAACCATAACAATTCTCCGAGGTTCTTTGTATCTGATGTTAATGGTCGAGCCGTCTGGGCGCACGAGCAAGACTGGGTACATGCGCTCATATTTCTGTCTGCTACAGCGAACCACAGAGCATCTGTTGGAGTTTGACTGAATGGTTGTTGTGTGAAACGAGGACACGGCAAGTAAACATCTCTGGGACATCACATCCTGGAGACACCTAAAGTAGAGAAAATATCAAAATTAGACAAACATACAGAGAAGGAAAATGTTTCCCCAAAAGAAAAGTTTTTTTGGTCATTTAAACAAAGACACATTGTACATTATTATTAGTTAATATTAGTTTAAATTACCTTTTATGCAAGTATCAGTGGTAATCCCCCCCAAAATAAATAAATAAATAAAAGATGGAGATTATTATTTTGTGAAACTGCACAAAGCCCTATCCTGAAGTCTTTCCTTTACCTCTGATATATAAATATACACACAAAAGTTTGGGATCACTTTCTATCTCCATTGTTATTTCTGATTTTAATTTCTTTCTACATTGCAATACTGAAGGCATCCAAAATAAGCAAGAATCTCCTTTGAACAGTTAATGTTGAGATGCTTCTGCTACTAATGAGTTATAAAGCCTTCATAATGGCTCTAATCCAAGCTGCTGGTAATTGGTGATTTTTGAGGCTGGTAACTCTAAATGAACTTCTTCTCTGCAGCAGAGGTGCGTTTTGGTCTTGCTTTCCTATATATATATATTTCTCCCCTAAACACTCTCACCTTTGTACATACAGACACATACATACATTTACCACATTGTTATTTATTGTAAATAGGCCACTTATGTACTTCTGGTTAGATGCTAACTGCATTTGATTTGCTTTGTACATGCACTTCGTACAATCACAGTAAGCTTCAGCACACCTCCTTCATTCATTTCATCCTCTCTTTTATTAATGCTTCAACTTGCTGGTTCATTCTCTCAATTACTATTTCACCTTATTGGTGCACCTTATGTAGTTTTATTCTCATCTGTATATACAATCACCATGCACATAGAAACAGTATATTCATATTATTTAACACCATTTTTACCTCATTAATGCACCTTAAATTGTAAACAGTGTTTTTCTTTTAAACTTTACGTTTTCCTCACTGCAAATCTTGCTTGTTTTATAAGAGCTATGTATCTTTTTATTTATTTAACTTTAGTGCAATAAAGGTTTTGGTTTAAACAATGAGAACAGTGTGAGAGAATCGTGATCTCAGTTCCTATGGAGAAAAATCCTGATTCACATTTTAGCCAGAATCATGCAGCTCTAGCAATAGCAAAAGTTACGGAGTATATTAATTGACAGTCAACTATGATACGTACACTTTACAGATTCTTTATGACTTATAACTTTTTTGTTCAAATATAATTTTTAAACTGTTCATGAGAACGAGAAGTAGTCAGTCAGGTGAGTCGTAGCACTGACACTATGTTCCCCAGGAGGTTACAAATAAGCCAGAAAAAATTATGTTTACTAGGAATTTACTAACTTTAACCATTATTTGTTCTACCGAGGGGGGGAAACATTGTTTTGTGTGTGTGTGTGTGTGTTTACTTAAATGAAATGTACCCTACACTACAGAATGACTCCACTGTGGGCTTGTTAGGGCGCCTATGCTAAGCTAATCCGACTAACAGCGCCGTCATGTGTTATATTACTCACCTGAACATTCTCCGGTGATAGATTTGTAGTTTATTCAGAGCCATATTTATACTTTTTTTAACGTGCGATTATTATAGCTTCTACATACACGCAAAACACTGAGAAATATTTACAGAGGATGGAGAAAAGGTCAACACATAAGCGCACATGAGGTGTTCGGTTGTATTACCGCCGTACAGAAACAAGTGTCAAGACAACGTGGTTCCCAGATCACCGTGCACGTTGTACATATGTATAACACTTGTTAAAAACCTGCACTGATTTATGTAAATCAAATAATAAATAGATAAACGCACAATTTATGGCCCCTTAACAAAAATGAATGAATTAAATGTCATATAAAATGCATTATATTTTGAGAATATTCCTTTAAATTAATGAATGTTATAACATATTAATATGTTTAAGAATTAAAATTTTTATCCTTACAGTCATTTTCCAAACTACATTAAGATGTGTATATATATATATATATATATATATATATATATATATATATATATATATATATATATATATATATATATATATATATATATAAACTGTTTGACTAGATATGTTACAGATAACATATAAATATATGTGCTACAGTGGATATAGATAAGGATCACTAAAATTATCACATTTTGTTGCTTTGCAGCCTGAAATAAGGAGAGACACAGTTTTTCTTTTATCCAACTGTCTATTTATTCAGTGCACTTTGGCATAAAGGCATAAAGAGAAAGATGTCCTTGAAGCTTTTGATTTTTTATAGTGGGAATAAAAAATATCCCCCCCCCCCCCTCTTAAAACGATCACATTTTGTTACTTTGTAGCCTGACATGAAGACAGACACAGTTTTTTTATGCAAGTTTAAGATATAACACCAACATGTCGGGGGGTGGGGGGGGGGGGGGGGGGGGGGGGGGGACGGTCAGTTTCCAAAAAATGATTAGGAAAAGGATAACTCCTTCGTAAAATGACTTGCAAATTCAGTCAGCTAATCACAAATCTAAGCACACAGATCTTTGCAAATCTAGACTTTGCAATATTTGCCCACTCCTCTTTGCAGAATCGCTCTAGTTGAGTTCAATTTAATGATGACTGTTTGTGGACAGCAGTCTTCAAGTCATTCCACATAATTTAAATGGGGTTTACATCTGGGCTTTGACTAGGCCATGTAATGATTTGGAAAGAGCTAATAGAAAGATAGTCAGAGAGGCTACCAAAAGGCCTACAGTAACTCTGAAGCAGTTGCTGGACACAGAGTGGTCATTGTGTGCATGTGATTCTTTTCCAAATCATTGATTATTATTATTTTATTTTTTATTTTTCTCTTATTCACATTTTTCTGACATGTTGATGTTATATCTTACACTTGGATGTTAGAAGTTGCACTGAGTAAATACAGCGGAATAAAAAAATGTGTCTGTCTTCATTTCAGGCTGCAAAGCAATAAAATGTGATTGTTTTAAAGGGGGGGGGGGGGTGATTCTTTTTTTTATTACCCAGTATGTGTTATGTAGATAAATAAAGCTTAAAGGAACAATTTCCCCCTTTCTATCATTTACAGTGTGAGATATTCAAACATTCTGGTATGTGAAGACACATTGTGGCATGAAATGTGCAGTGTATTTGAAATTCTCTAAGTGTCAGAGGAAACAATAGTGGGCAAGGTTTCTTTGTAATATTGCAGCAGTCTCTCTGCTTCTCTGTGTCCAGAGATCAGAGCACCCTGCACTGTACCATACAGAGACTTCATAGTTGCTTCTCCAGCAAACAAAACTTGAAGATCCTGTAAGCAAAACAACAGAATTATACTTCGGTTATCACTTTTTGAGCTTGAGGACATTTTCACATACCTTTCCAGTTAATATTTGCAAAATGCAAATTAAGAAGAAATTGGGAATATTTATACAAAATATCTAGACATTCTTTACTGAAATGAAGCGTTTTTTTTTTTTTTACTTTTTTTTTTTTTTACCTTGCTTGGGTTCTTGTTTCCCACTAAAGGCTGTGCCAGGACGTCCATGACCAGTGCATCTACACCAACAGGGATAAAACTACAAACACCATTTATGAAGCAGTTACTACGCCACTGTGTGCACAGAACTGTCTTAGGTGGAGGAATATGTGGATTTCCTAGAGAGTATAAACAGAATAATGATATCCCTTTCATAAAGATTCACTTTAATGTAGCAATATAAACATTAGAATGGACTTAATATGATGTAATAATACCTGTAAACATCCTGATTTGTTCAGTGATAGCACTGGATAAATCTTTCTCTGACATGGTCTCAATCAGGTCAGCTACATCCGAAGGACACCAAGCAATTAAAACATCTCCAAACCTAGAAACCAAAACCTGTATTATAACTTTTCTGTATATTCGAATACCAGCATTATTAGATGTTTATCATACTTTTCTTTGGGTCTCATCACAGTGAACAGTTGGAGATGTTTCAACCACTGAGCTTGGTCGGTGCGCACAGATGTAACAGAGTCACCGTCCCAAATGAAATGAATATTACTGACATCATTTTCCCAGAATGCATTCTCATATTCCAGAAAGATCTTTCCAATATTGCCAAAACCGAGTTCAGTAATCGCCTCCAGCTTTCCTGCTGGGAGACTCGGATCGAACAGTGCAGTTGCTTGGGCTTTGAGGCAGCCTGTTGGAACAAAGAAATGCAAATCTTTTTAAAGAGGTATGTACACTGTATTTATTTATTTATTTATTTAATTTATGCAAACATTATTTGCCGTTTAAGATAAAATTAGGCTTAAAGGAGCTTGAATTAGGCTTTAAGGAATTTCTTATGCTTCACTTGCTTTTATGAATAATTTAGAAAAATATCTTTTGAGTACAGAACTGGAACTGGAGGCCCAAATATGTTCCAGCATATCAACGCCCCTATGCACAAAGCTTATCATAACAAGATATCATAGATTCATGATTAGAAAAAGAGAGAAACTGAAGGTATAACCTTAAAATGAATTACTCACCAAGAGAGATAGTGATAATTACATGATCTGCCAAAATCTCATCACCGTCTTCACACACCACACACACGGGGTTCTCCTGGCCTTCCTTACCAGTAAAAGAGCTGTCCCACTTAATCTTGCTCACTGCTTTATTCAGGAGCAAACTCCCCTCAGGGATGTCCTCCATTAACCTTTCCACTATATGAAACATATGCCTGGGATAGGGACAAACAGTAACAATAAGCATTATACAAATGGGGTTGTTATTAGGTTTTTGATTTAACAAAAACTGTTGTGATATGATTAGTAAACATATAACATACCCTTCCACATTGAGGTCTTGCCCCATGTTGACATAATATTCCCATGAAGCCAAAGAAATATCATGAAGGTCTGATCCTCCAATGTCAACCAGAAATTGTTTCCCAACTAAGGAAAGAATGCTCTGCACTACCATCTTCTCATCAGCTCGATGTGTCTCAATGAACTCCTGAGCTTTCTCTGCATAGTGTTCTCCTATGCTTTTCCCAATATTACTACAAAAATACCGTAATAATCTTTCTCCAGCCTCATACACATATTCGCTGAAATCTTCTTCGACTTTGTATCCATTGCATCTGTAAAATACGCTTTTGCTTTCTGTAGGTACTTGGCTGAGGAGGCCAGATTGATCTAAAAGACGGTAGACTGGGTTTTTGTCAGAGGCACCATGAATATACTGAGCCCCAGTGTCAACCCAGACATTTCCTGTGCAAAACAAAGCAATATTAAATACAGGTTTCATGTACCAGAATAAAACAAATAGATAGATCATTTCCCTTTTTCACCAATCAGTAGAAGATAAAACAAGCACCTAATTGGGCTTTTGCTATTCTGCCTCCAACCTCTTGACTTGCTTCCAGAAGAGTGACATCAGTAAAGCCCAGCTGATTTAGCTTGGCGGCTGCGCTGAGTCCAGCTGCACCGGCACCCACCACCACGATACGGGGCTGTCGCACCTCCTGCATTACTGAGAAAACAAATACCAACAGACTTGTTACTGGTTATGGAAAAAATTGTACCATATTTCAGATGGCTCAAATTATGAGTCTGACCAATGCAAAGAAAATAGCTTAAGAGATGAAATTACTGGAAATGGGTTAAAAACTAACTGTCCAACACGTTATTAAAACCTGTAAGAATTGTTCTGAACGTCAAAAAAGAAATTATGATTGATTCTGATTGGAGACCACTTTAAGGCTTGGTGAAGTTGCTTTGTTAAAACAGAAATCACAGCCATGTGTAATAGTACAAGAACATGCATTACACAAGTGCACAATGTGGTGAGAGCTCACAGGATTGAGACTAAATAACCGTGCGATCATAGGAAAACCACTTATTTGTAAGACTAATCAGAAAAACAGGATTAAATTGGTTGACTTGAAATTAGTAGATTGAAGCAAACGAAGAAACATCATGTTGTCCGGTGAGTCCAGATTTACTGGACTAGCAATCATCCATCAAAGCAAATGAAGCAATGAAAAAAGAAAATATTCTAGAAATATACCCTCAAACACCATAAATGAAAAACACGTGTTAACAGCACTTACCTCAGTGATCTGGCTTGTGAACACAAAAACCTTGAACAATTAAACAGGTGGGTTTTTTTTATTTGTCAGGGAGGCGACTGTGTGATGTGACTTGCTGTGGACAGTGATCATCCCTATCAACAGACACACCCTTTTTTAACCTTACAGTCATTATAAGCACAGCCCCTATTTATAAAATAAGTTTGATTTATTTGAGTGTTTTTGACATGACAGGGTTTTGTTGTGTTCACACACACTTTTCTATTAGAAATTCTGATGTTCACGGTTACCCCCATGCTCTGGGCTACAAACTGATCCAGTTGGATGAGATAAAGTCTATTTTCCAAGGATTTTAGATCTAGAAATGACAACCAGTTTTCATAAATAATAATATAAAATAATAGACTTACAATCAAATATGATTTGCCTCACACTTTATTATTATTATTATTATTATTATTATTAATAATAATAATAATAATAATAATAATAATAATAATAATAATAATAATAATAATAATAATAAAAAATCAGTTTTATCCCCCCAACGTTTATGCTGCAAAATGTTGCTCTTTCTTTCAATTGCTCACTAGAGGGCGCAATGATCATTAATGATCACACATGCAAACCAATAGTCTATTATCAATGTTCAAACAGTTAATGTCAAGAAAATGTCCATGAAAGAGTCTAAACTGATTAAGTTTTAATAATTATGTGGTTTTCTTAAAGCACAATAACTTTATAAATATAACTTTTAAAATAAACTTTTTAAAAGTCTCAAACTCGGAAGTCTTCTTTTATGCTTTACTTAAACATCATACAACAAACACATTTGTTGCATGTGTGTTTCACATGCAAGAACAATAAGACAACAAAATTCACATTATAGTTCAGAGATTTAAAATACAAAACCTCTTTTCAATCGATTTCTGAAGGCGCAAAGATCATTTCAGTGGCATTATCACACTGTGCTAATATTACAGAAATAGGAACATTAGTTAAATTGTACTCTTTGAAATGTTTATTATATATACTTTGATTTAGTGATTATATAAATCTAATTCAAATCATACACAGCTAAACATAAAATTCATGGTCCATTGGCAGACATTTATAGATAAATTAAATATCATATAAATGCATTATATTTTGAGCTTCAACATATCTAATAAAAATCAGTCTGTCAGACAGACAGACAAGAAGTTTTCAGAGGCTGGTTTGTTGTCATGCAATGTATGAAATGTAAAGATGTCATTGAAAGAGTGAGTTCTGTCCAATGTACAGAGAAAACCTTTCTGTTATTTTTTTATTTTTTTATTTTTTTTTTTTTATTTAGATAGATAGATACTTTATTGATCCCGAAGTAAATTCCAGATATAAATCTGTATAGATCATTTGACAAACAAATCTTATATTAATATAATAAATCTTATAAATCTTAAATTTGATAGAGACAAAATCTTAATTACAGAATCATTGTCAACATTTATCACAATGTCAGTACTTGCATAAATGACATAATTGTACCCAATTATTATTACACCTTTCACTGATTGAGTAGGTTAAGGATAGCAAGAGACATGTTACTGGTTATGGAAAAAATGGTACCATATTTCAGATGGCTCAAATTAAGAGTCTGACCAATGCAAAGAAAATAGCTTAAGAGATGAAATTACTGGAAATGGGTTAAAACCTGCCCAACGCATTATTAAAACCTGTAAGAATTGTTCTGAACGTCAAAAAAGAAATGATGATTGATTCTGACTGTAATTAACGCTTACGTACAGAATCATTATCCACATTTATCACAATGTCAGTACTTGCATAAATTACATAAATTGTACCCAACTATTATTACACCTTTCACTGATTGACTAGGTTAAGGATAGCAAGAGAGTATATATATGTATGAGAATATCTGTTATGTGTAAACCATTTTCAAAATCGTAAAAACCTCAAAGAACACGTTCCACCTTCATTTTGTTTATTTATTTATTTTTTCTAATTCTGCTTTTAATAATTTTTTAGTCTATTTATGTTTTATAAATCTATTTATATTCATTCTTTTTGCGGCATTCATTGGGGAGCAAAGGAAGAATTTTATTGTACGGGGGAAAACATGTTTCTTTACTATGCATATGACAATAAACTAAAAACTTGAAACTTACAGTGAGAGTTATTCAAGCATGAGCTGCATGTGAAGACACATTGTGGCACAAAATGAACAACATACGTGCAGTGTATTTGAGATTCTTTTTAAGTGCGTGTGGCAGAGGAAAGAGTGGGCAAGGTTTCTTTGTAATATTGCAGCAGTATCTCTGCTTCTCTGTGTCCAGAGATCAGAGCTCCCTGCACTGTACCATACAGAGACTTCATAGGTGCTTCTCCAGCAAACAAAACTTGAGGAGCCTGTAAACAAAAACTTCAGTAATTAATTAGTGTTATTTGAGGACACTTGAGGACATTTTCACACACCCTTTCCAGTTTATATTTGCCAATGCAAATTATGTATTCCTTTAGCATAATGCTAAATTTCTCTTTCAGAATAACTGTAATGAAGGAATTGGGAATATTCATACCAAATATTTAGATATTATTAATATTCTTTACTGATATGATTTATTATTTTTTTTACCTTGCTTGGGTTCTTGTTTCCCACTAAAGGCTGTGCCAGGATGTCCATGAACAGTGCATCTACACCAACAGGGAGAAAACTACAAACCCCACATTTGAAGCAGTTACTACGCAACTGCCTTGGGTGGAGGAATATGTGGATTTCCTAGAGAGTATAAACAGAATAATGATATCGATTTAAAAAAAAAAAATTCACTTTCATATATTAATCTAAACATTAACATGGACTTAATATGATGTAATACTACCAGTAAACATCCTGATTTGTTCAGTGATGGCACTGGATAATTCTTTCTCTGACATGGTCTCAATCAGGTCAGCTACATCCGAAGGACACCAACCAATTAAAACATTTCCAAACCTGGAAACTGAAACCTGTATTATAACTTTTCTGTATATTCGAATACCAGCATTATTAGATGTTTATCATACTTTTCTTTGGGTCTCATCACAGTGAACAGTTGGAGATGTTTCAACCACTGAGCTTGGTCGGTGCGCACAGATGTAACAGAGTCACCGTCCCAAATGAAATTAATATTACTGACATCATTTTCCCAGAATGCATTCTCATATTCTAGAAAGATCTTTCCAATATTGCCAAAACCAAGTCTAGCAATTGCCTCCTGCTTTCCTGCTGGGAGACTCGGATTGAACAATGTGGTTGCTTGAGCTTTGAGATAGCCTGTTAGAAGAAAGAAATGTAAGTTGTTGTTTTTTTTATAAAAAAAAAAGGTGTGTACACTGTATACTTAAAAAAATATACAAGATATGCACGTTTCCTCTGCTTCACATGATTTTATTAATACTGTACAAAAAGTTATCTTGAACATGTTCCAGCATGACAACGCCCCTATGCACAAAGCTTATCATAACAAGTTATCATAGCATTAAAGGAATCAACGGATCAAAGAAATTAGTTATTTACCAAGAGACATGGTGATAATTACATTATCTGCCAAAATCTCATCATCGTCTTCACACACCACACACACAGGGTACTTCCGGCCTTCCTTACCAGTGAAAGAGCTGCCCCACTTAATCTTACTCACTGCTTTATCCAGGAGCAAACTCCCCTTAGGGATGTCATTCATTAATTTTCGGACTATATGAAACATACTGTATGCCTTTGATAAGGACAAACAGTAACAATAAGCGTTAGTATTCTGATTGCTCAACTATTGTGATCTGATCAGTAAATATATAACATACCCTTCCTTCCACATTGATATCTTGCCCCATGTTGAGATAATATTCCCATGACGCCAAAGACATATCATGAAGGTCTGAACCACTAATATCAAGGATCAACTTGTCTCCAGCTGAGCTAATCTTCTCATTAGTCTGATGCGTCTCAATGAACTCCTGAGCGCTCTCCTATGATTTTCCCAATACTACTATAAAAATACTTTATTATTCTTCCTCCAGTCTCATACACATGTTTGCTGAAATCCTCTTCGACCTTTTGTTCATTGCATCTGTAAAATACGCTTTTGCCTTCTTTAGGTACTTGGCTGAGTAGGCCACATTCTTCTAAAATACAGTTCACTTGGTTTTTTTCAAAGGCACCATGAAAAAACTGAAAAACAGGGTCATCCCAGACATTCTCTGTGCAAAACAAAGCAATATTAAATACAGGCTTCATGTATCTGAATACAACAAATCAATATTTATCAATATTTTTCTCTTTAACTAATCAGTAGAATATAAAACAAGCACCTAATCGGGCTTTTCCAAATCTGCCTCCAATCTGTGGATTTTTTCCCAAAAGAGTGACATCAGTAAAGCCCAGCTGATTTAGCTTGGCGGCTGCATTGAGTCCAGCTGCACCGGTACCCACCACCACAATATGGGGCTGTCGCACCTCCTGCATTACTGAAACAACAAATACCAACAGACTTACTACTACTATTACTAACACTACTACTATTTCTAAACTAAACTCAGCAGCTCGCATCATTACCAAAACCCCTTCTTTCCATCATATCACCCCTGTTCTGCAGCAACTCCACTGGCTCCCCATAAAATACCGAATTCAATTTAAAATAATTTTGCTCACTTTTAAGGTAATCCATAATCTTGCCCCTCCTTATCTATTCGATCTACTTCAAATTGCCACTTCTTCTCGTTCTCTTAGATCATCTGCTTCCATTTGCTTGGCTGTACCCCCTGCCCGTCTCAGTACTATGGGGAGTAGAGCATTCAGTCACTCGGCGCCCATTCTGTGGAACTCCCTTCCACCTGATATCCGTAATTTAGATTATCTCTCTCTCTTTAAAACCAGACTCAAAACCCATCTATTTACTAAAGCTTACTCTCCTTAAATTCACTGTTTTCTTTTGTACATGCTTGTTTTTTGTGTTGTTTGGTTGCCTGTACTTATTGTTTTTTGTACAGTGTCCTTGAGTATTATGAAAGGCGCTTATAAATAAAATGTATTATTATTATTATTTCTAATAATAATAATAATAATAATAATAATAATAATAATAATAATAATCAAAATGATAATAATAATGATGATAATAATAATAATAATAATAAGAAGAATATTAGTTATTTGTATTATGTCAAGCAGTAGTCCCTCCTTATAAATGACCTATTAGTATTTTGGCTGAACTAATAAATTTCTTACAATGATTCTGGAAAACCTGATTGGAAATTTCAACAGTTATTTAACCCTAGCTGATGCAATGAGTCGCCGCTCAATCCTTAAACAACCATGTATTAATAATAATATTTATCCTGTGGTCATGGAAAATATGCTCCTGAGTTTCAGAAGGGTCAAATTATTGGCCTGACCCATGCAAAGAAAACAACCTTGTGTTATTAAAACCTGTAAGGATAGTGATAGTTAAATTTGTGGAGGAAATGTGGTCTAGAGAAATCATAAATTATGAAGGAAAGCATATGACGAGGTGCGCCTGTCATGCATAGTGCGCAGTGTTCCAGCAGCAGGGGCACCTCTAGAGATTCTAGGCATTGTTGTGAAGAAATATAATAAACTTTCTTTTGGCCTGGCAGAGTATCTAAATTTCAGCTTTTAAACAGCATAAATGAAAAACTTTCTTAGCAGCACTTACCTCAGTTGAAGTGAACAGAGAGTTCTTATTTACCTGACAGGCAGTCGATTGTGTAATGCAACTTGCTGTTGACACTGATCCTATCTCGATCTCAAGAGAAGAAAAGCAGACACACCTATAAAGTGCCAGTATTATTTTATTAAATTTTTATTATTTATTATTTAATATTTATTTTGGTGGCACAGTGGTGTAGTGGTCAGCACTGTTACCGTGCACCTGGGTTCGATTCCCGAATTGGGGTCTGCGCGCATGGAGTCTGCATGGTGGGTTTCCTCCGGGTGTTTCGGTTTCCTCCCACATTTTAAAAACATACAGATTAGGTTAATTGCCATTCCCTAATTGTTAGTAGTGTGTGAATGTGCATGTGAATGTTGACCGGAAGTCCCACCACTGTCGTAAAATTGGAATAAATACAATGGTAATCACCGCTACAGAGGTTCCTAGATGGATGATGATTTATGGTTCATGGTTTTGACCTAAAATGAAAACAAATAATGATGTAGATTTTTACATGTTTACACAGACTTTTCTGTTAGAAATTTTTATGAGGATAGGTGTAACCCTGAGATAGGGTTACACCTATGCCCAGGGCTAAAAATTGACCCAGTTAGATGAGTTAGAATCTATTTGCTATGGATTTTATTCTTAGGATGTGCAATCAGTTTTCATAAATAATATAATCAGATAATGTGCTTATATATGATTTTTTATATTGTTATTTTTATGCATGGTGGACCTGAAAGTTTCTTGCAGCAAAATGTTTACTCTTTCTTTCAATAGCTCACTAGAGGGCGTAGTGACCATTAATGATCACAGATAGAATCTCTACTATGAATGTTAAAAACAGTGAATTTCAAAAGGATCTCCCTGAGAGAGTCTAAATAATAAATTGATTAAGTTTTAATAATTATATCGTATGTTAAGGGGAAAGGATGTCAAAATTCAGCTGCAGTTTGTTTCTCCAAAGAGTCTTCTTTTATGCATTACAGTACTTCAACGCTACACACAACACATTTGTTGCCTCATACCTGTGTGTTTCACATGCAAGCACAATAAGACAGTCAAATGTGCATTATAGCTCAGAGGTGTCAAATGCAGAACCTCATTTCAATCAGTTTCAGGAGACACAAACATCACTTCTGTGTATCTATTTGAGCAATAGAGAAGATGCAGATTGATTTTTGATGACGGTTTCTCTTTTGTCATGGCTCAAGTCGGCTTTCTGTGAAGCCAGATTTGATTGAATCTGTGACCTTACGGTGCCTTCCATTTGTCATCAGGATAATTTATCATTGTTCTGTGGTATTGTGTGCAGTCTTAGTTTCAGTGGGTTTTGGCAGCGGGGGTTACGAGAGGCTTGGCCATCAGGCAGGTGAGTGCATGTGATAAATGATGGCTGTAGGGGTAAAGAGACTCGGACCGTAACCCACAGCTGGTGGACATAGAACAGAGACACAAGGGGAGGAACTAAACTTGAAGTTCTCCCCCCCCCCCCCCCCCCACATTTTGCTCTCAATATAATTTATGAAGTGAGCCCTTGTTTTATATGAATGTCACTCTATAATATTTCAGAAACAACACAAGCTGTTTAGTTTGTCATAATGAAAAAAATCTCAAATAAGTTAACAGATAACTAAGAAAAAAAGAAAAAAAAAATCTGTAATGTCCAGGTGGCACTGATATGTTTGAGATGAGAAATCTGCATTTTGAGGAACAGTGCTGCTTTCTCATGGTGCAGCATTTCACTAGAAGCTTGTCAGGGCAGGACTGTCCTCAGGCAACTTCACACACTCACACACACATACACAAATAGCATTAAGGCAACAGACAATTTGACATGCATTCTACGCTTTCCATGTTTTTCTTAGCGAGCTCTTACATTAATATATAATGTTTCTGCAGAAAGGTTTCTGCGCGCCTTCAACAGCACTTACAAGTGACCGAAGTAAAAAGCAGAAATTATAGCAGATCCCGCGCAGTAAGTGGGTGCTCTTCTCTCCTACTCCAGTACACAAAGAAATGTACCAGCAACAATACGACATTTGTGTTACATCTCACTGGATCCATTGTAAGGCTATTCGCACACTCTATCATCTCCACACACACACACACACACACACACACACACACACACACACACACACACACACACACACACTGAGTGAAGACAGCTTTGCCGCTTATGTCATCTGCTACAGTGCATCAATATTTGCAGCTCCAATTAGAGCATGCTGTAGAGAAAGGCCTGCTTGTGTGCTCCTCATAAAGTTATTGTGCTCTGTGAAGCTCTGTGTGAGTGCGAGGAATCCAGAGATACCCCACTACTCACTCTTGTCTTCTCCCACTTTCAGTAGTGCCAAGGGCAAGTAGCTCCATAAACTCTTGATCATATCGTCTGTGCAGAGTTTCAAGTGTTCTCCATGTGGGTTTTCTCTGGATACTTTAGTTTTCTTCCATCTTGTAAAAAACACAATTGAATTGGTTGAAATTATTATTATTGATATTATTGTATATGTGTGTATATCTGGCATTGCATCCATTCCCACAGGATTGCCCCTCCAGGGTCAGGGTTTAATACCTGCCTTGTGTGTGTGTGGAGCATGTTCTCCCTGTGTTTGGTGGGTTTCCTCCAGGTACTCTGGTTTCCTCCCACAGTCCAAAGATATACTGTACAATGTAGGCTAATTGGCCCTTCCAAACTGGCTGTAGTGTGTGAGGATGTACACTGCCGCTTGCCCTGAGTCCCATAGGATATGCTCCAGGTTTCCAACGACCCTGAAAAGATTAAGCAATATCGAGAATAAGTGAGTAATCACATACACATTTTTTACATGCTAATTGTCCTTCCATTTCTACATCAGATTAAAAGTATTATTATGAAATGTATGACGAATCAATCTCTGCTATCTAATATAATCCAAATGAGGATTGGTTCCCTGTTGAGTCTGGTTCCTCTTAAGGTTTCTTTAAGGGTTTTCTTTCTTGCCACCGTCACCCTCTGCTTGCTCATCAAGAACAATCTCACTCTCACTCATGGTCTATATCACTTTATCCTGAGTACATGGTCATGGGGCCTGGAACCTATCCCAGAATACTTAGGGCACGGGGGAAAGAAACATCCTGGACGGGGTGCCAATCCATCGCAGGGCACATAGACACTCACATGTTTGTTTACATGCAACAGGCAATTTGGGAACGCCAATTAGCCTAATCTGCATGTCTTTGGACTGTGGAAGTACCCTTTGAGTACCCGGCGAAACCAACCAAGCACGGGGAGAACATGCAAATTCCATGCACACAGACCCGAGGCGGGATTTAAACCAGGACCCTGGAGGTGCCAGGCGACAGGGCTAACCATTTAGTCACCGTGCCACCCAGGGATAATCTGATAATTATAATCTATTCATTTCCATTATTATTATTATTTTTCTTCTTTGTGACAATGACCATATTGTTAGAATCGCTATATAAATAAAACAAAATTGAACTGAATCATTGAAGTATCATTCTCTTGACTTAATTCAAGCATTAAGTTTTTTCCCCCTGCAATTTTTATATTACACAAAGATTAATCAGACAAAAGATAATATGACAGCTGAAGGTCAGAGCAACATAGCTGAGCAAGCATTGGCTGCTTCATGGCCTGATTACATTGGAAGTAATTGTGTTCCTGATTATATAGAGAACTGAGAGAGGGGCAAAGCACGTGCATTCATGTAGCTATACTGTATATGAGATTAGACATTGCTTTGTGAAATGCTATTACTAGATCAGCTTTATTGATTCATGTTAACAGTTAGCTTCACAGCTTCTGGCAACCTTCAAACTATTTAAAATCAATCAGTCTTCAGACATTTTACAGTCCTTTCTTTGACAAACAAAACAAAACAAAACATATTTGGCAATAGTTTTATGGATAAAGAAAACGTTTGAGAAGGAATGTTTTCAAATTTAACCACACAGCGTCCTCGCGTGCCAATTTTCTTGGATGCAATACTTCTAATACTTCTGGAATCGTCTGCGTGCGCGCGTGCTTGAAAGGTCGCGGGCGGCGCTATGAAGGGACGCACGTGCAGCATCTCTCCTCTCTCTTCTATTCCGGTGAAGGAGAGGAATAAGCGAGCATCCTCAACCTCCTGACTATCAGACACACCGCTTCTGTGGGAACTGGATAACTGACTGCGGCAAGGAGAGCCGAGCACACACATGCTGTTTCTGCACCGCGCGCGCGCTCTGAGAGATCACATGCGTATACTTTGTTACACATTGTAATACATTGTATCCAATCGGCGCTGTCAGTATCGGCGAGCATCACAGTAAGTCCCGCCAAAACTCACTTTTTGCTGCACTGCAATCTCTTAATACGTATACTGTATATGGACACATAGATACAATACGTAAATGTGGACACCTGCAACTGAAATAATGCCTGCATTCTATGTTTGCAGTGAAATGTAATGCATGACTGTATTGAACGTTAATAATAATAATTATATCGATAATAATTTAATGAGTTTCACTTTGTCTACATGTCAGTAATGACTGCATCGGATATCAGCATTCAAACTTTAAAAGCATGACATAAGTGTTGCATATTAAGACATCTGAGAAAGTTGCATATTAGTGATGCACTAAAAAAAGAAGAAGTTTTAATTACAGAATGGCAGAAACACTGACTGACATAATTCACTGTTTGATTTCAAGTTCATGCCAAGTGACAGCTAATGACAGAGAAATATAGTACAATTTGCCTTAGTAGCTTCAGTGCATGACTAGACTTGAAATTTCTGCATAACTGTATTCTGTATTTATTACAGTGGGTTGTGCCTGTCACAAATTGAATGCAAATTGGAGTTACTGTGTACTCAGTAAAGTAATCACATGTCCAGTGATGCACTTTCAGAATAACAGGATATGGCCACTTAACTCATGTCATATAGCTAAAACAACAACTAAAAAACAAAAACAAAAAAAGTTTTTTGTTTTGTTTTGTTTTGTTTTTAACAGAACCCCTTGGAACAACCCCATGTTCCCTTGATCAAAGTTCTGGCACTAGATCTTGACTGCAGTAATGCCCCAATTGCTTTAAAAAGCATCCATTAAAGAAATGACAATCTTTCTGGCCAAGTGACCGAAATGTTTTGAACTTGATCTGAGTTCAATTTAATTTGACTTTTATTTTTCGGAGGAGCATGTGCTCTGCAGATAGATAGAGACACATTTGATGCACTTGGTTGCAATTTAGGGTTATGATGCTGTGGCGAGGTACAGATATGAGCGAAACATGGGGAACTTAGGCTTAGGTCTTACCATAAAATGCAAAATGCATCCTGGCAGCGTTCACATGTGGTCTCTATCATCATACAAAAAACGAGCAGAGGCACGCACACCCAATCTGCAATCACAGGATCAGCAGTGTTTCCTATTGAGTGATATTGGGCAGAGAACAAAAGACTGCAGTAGCGAGTGCGAGAACATTAATACACCCCATTGTAGTTTTATTATTATTATTATTGTCATCACTAATACTTTAAGATTTTATTTGATCATTTACCTTGGTCTTACTTTATCTTGGTCCTGGAATAAGGTGGATCCAGAGCCTAATCTAGGACCACTGTGCAAGGATGGGATGCCAGTCCATTGCATTCCATTAGCATGTGCGGACATATTTGTACACTCGCACCAGATGAAGAAGTCAGATGCTTCTTTTTAACTTCCATGCTACCTACTGGCATGTTTTTAGCAGGTGGGAAAAAAATGCCGACAATGATGAATGCACTCACTCACCCGTCTATACCATTTTATCCTAGGTTCGCGGGGGGCCTGAAGCCTATCCCAGAAGACTTAGGCCACAAGACGGGGTATACCCTGGACGGGGTTACAATCCATCGCAGATGCAGAATACAAAATGTTTTAATTTTTTTATTACTTTTTTTTTTTACCATACAAAGAGCTAAAAATGTTACATTACTTTTAGTTATACTTAACTGACAGAAAGATCAGCAATTGGCTAATTGGACAGCTTATTCATCTAGTCTTATCTGAATTCAATTTGAAATATTGATGGTGCACTATTTTGGCAGGAGGTAATAATCAATACTAGATGAAGTGATTGCCTTGTTTTTGTATGCGTGCCTGTCTGTCTTCCCTTGAACAGTGAACATTGTATGCCATGCCCTCAGCATGTTTATATTACTAACATTGGGCACACTCACATGATACAATATTTGGAGGTCATGTTTTACTGTGTGCTGGCAGAGTACATGCCAAACAAACAAAAAACAATAACTGGATATTGCTCATAAGTCCCAGCCAGAAATCTGGTGCTTAGCAGGGTAATTCGATGCTTGAACAATTAGGTAAATCTGATGGGTGCATCAATGGACTATCCATGCATCTAGTGTGGTGTGTTGTGTGTTGTGTGCTTGTCACCTTCTGCTTTTAGTCTCCACTGCTGACTAGCCTCGAGGGAAAAATTGCGTTGCCAATCGCGTATGCCCCCTCTGCATAGTAGACAAGCCTATGCACTGCCTCCTAATGGTGACACACATAAACTGAGTACCTCACAGCCTCAGGCTGAACTTCAAGGGACTTAGAGGAGGTCTGCCCCCCAGACATACGGCATGCCAGGCCCACTGGAATATGTGCATGCACTGATGCCTATGAACCGAACCCAGCTACTGGGTTAAGCAGCATCTTGTTGGGCCAACTGGGCTTATCAGCTTTATAAAGCAGTCAGTCTAGGAGAAAGACAGCTCTATGGTCAATGCAGTCCAAGCCACTGTATCTGAGCTCATCTTCACTTAAATAATCAGGAAAGCCTGCAAGGAAAGCCATGGAAGGAAATCTCATGAGCTAGCATTTAGAAGTTTTGTAGTTTAGTATTAATTAAATATTAACTCAATTAAAGCATTTGATTGAAATCATTATATTAAGGTACTATATTTCTGTGATGCAGCAGATAGCAGTTATAACCACTTAAAACCCCTGAGCTGAAAATGCTGTCTGTGTCCCATGCTGCATGTGTTTTTAATCAGGGTTGTCTGATTTACTTTACTTTACTTTACTTTACTTCCCTCTACAAATTTAATCTACCATTTCTCTAACTCGCACTTTTAATAGAACTAACCACCACACATGCCTAAGCTTGTTATAAACTGTTAGAGTGGGTAAGTATTTTCTTAGAGACAGAGTACTGACATCTGTACAGAAGCCGTAACTGCACCGTAATGTGTATGATCTACCAAGGCACAAGAATCTCACGCACAACATTTCCTGCATGTTACACATGTAACATGCTCCAAATTCTCCACCCTCCACGCATCCTTTGGAACCGGGGCCTCATGCCAGTGTTTATTGTAACCTGGACAGCTGCAATGGCAAAAGAATCTGACAGCATGTTTGTGAGGATGAGCCAACAGCTGCCAGAGAATATGTGATAGAGGCCTGGGCTGTTTGCCCCGGTACAGGCCTTGCAGGCAGATTTTAAAAGAAGAAACACATTCCTCTCCCACGTTATTAACGACAGATAACAAGAGAAACTGACACCTTTTGTTTAGAAATAGTTGCAACAAGAAGAATGGAGAATTAGTATTGTGGCATTCAGGAGGGATTGCATCACTATTCATTATCCGTATAGTCATCACTTAATTAGGGAATTGTCTCAGCCACTATTGATCTACCTCTGTGGGCGAGATCACCTTTAGTCACAGGTCGATATGCTTCTTCTATACCTTTAATTACCTCATCTTTAACTGGAAATCATCTGTGCTTTCCTGACCTTTACTCTGTAGCTGTAGTTGTCGTAGCAGCACTGTTATCTGTCTCATTGCAAAAGAATCACGGAGGGAGAGGAGAGAGAGAAAGTGGTGCCTGTCTCCTCTGCAGCGCCCAGATGTCGACGCATGGATCAAATATCTTTTAAGCTAGTGTAGGAGTGCTTGTAGAACAAAAAAATGTACTTCATAAAAGTAACTTTTACCTGGCTGTTTATAATCAATACAATTTATGTATTCTTAATATCCTTAAATGTTTGTGTTGGTGTGTGCTTGTTTTTATATTTGAATACTTTTGACATTACTGTCACTACTACTTGGTATAGATACCATGTAAAATGGGCTAGTGTGATGTTGCTCATATTACTAGGCCAAGTTCACTACTTTCTTATTCAGGAAATATAAGGCAATATACCCTGCTCAAAAATATAAAGGGGACACTTAGTCCCAGTTTGACTTGAATGCCTCTCATATGTGTATGCATGTTTCAAGTCAAACCGGGACTAAGTCTTCCCTTTATTTTTTTGAGCAGTATAGTTTTCTTATTCTGCAGCAGATTGCCAGTGCTAATGGTTGTTCATTTATTAACCAAAAGCATGTCACATATATTAGAGATATAATTATGAGCATTGGAATGTTCATAAAGGTTAATGTTAATGCCTGTTATCGCACACACGCACAAAAAAATGCAATCGAACTTTGACTTGTGTAAATTTATATATATTTCATTTTGGTACTGGAGACTCCTTCTAAAAATTCTATAATAATTTGCTTTAAAGAAAACTTTACCATATGTACTGTATTAATTAGTTTATGTATACATCCCTCTGTATCATTATAGAAATGATTTTATAAATTTATTCAGCTAACCAATCAGGGACCAGCATCCAGCAGAGTGGTGGGGTCCAAAGTTTTCTATCCCTACCTAGGTATTAGATTAACACAGAAATCACCAGCGATAGATAAAGGAAGTGATGTCTATGTTGATGACATTTCAGGGTGATCGAGGAACTTTGTCAAGGGAGGTTTCCGTAATGGACATTCCCTAATGTGGAATCAGGGATCAGAGAGTACACTGTAAGAACTGCATGTTCTTTCCAAAATACATAAATGTTGTTAATGTAAACTCATTAAGCACTTTCAGGAAATCACCCAAGACTCTACAACTGCAAATACGGGAGTTTTTTCTTTTCTTTTTTTAATAGGCCTAAGCAGCGACATGGAGTCTGTAATTGATTGAAAAGTGGAACTGAATACGTTTTCTAGAATAAGCTTGGTCAGGGCTTCAATAGTACTTATCCACCTATACAGATGGCTTGCTTTATGTGTTCATGTGGATGTGTGTGAGCCTTAGGCAAGGACATACGGTATAGTATGTATGACCAATGTCATATAGATGTGAACTAAATGTGATTAATACACAGAAGCTTATCCTGACAAGAAATGTAAAATGCAGCTTTCAAGAGAATTGGATCGAATACTATTCATACATTCAATACATGCTGTGTGTATACTATCTAAGAGTCCATTAGTTTTCATTATTTTCATTATCATCACCTTTATAATGTAATGATTAGGGATAACTGGTGAGTGGTGGGTGAGGTGTTGCACAATTCTAGCCTGGATTTTTTAGTATTTTTGTTTCCAATATGAGAGAAGGGAATGAATACTTTAATGTAATAAGCTGCAAAACACTGTATTGTAGTATGATTTTTCTGGTTTACTTAGTAAGCCTTACTATTGTGACAAACATTCACAATTCATAATACATATGCAAATGTCACATGACTCTGGACATTAAGTAGTTGATTCTAAACAGACTCAATTATTTTGTCACAAAATATGTTACCGTATATGGACTAACTTTTCATTTATGGAGTCCTGGAATATGCCTCTGACGTCAGGGAAGACAAAAATCCATTGCTGTGATAGATAACCTGGTGACAGAGTACATTCAGGTAGTCAGTTTACTTAATTTTATTGCCATATAATGTTGCTGAGCCTAGTCCTGACCAACTGAAGCAACCCCAGACAACCTCGGCTGGGGTACTAGAGGCTTGTACAGTGCCCACTATACAGTACATGATGGGTGCATCGCTTCATGCACTTCCCTTCTTACCCTGATGAACCCATCACTCTGGAATAGGTTCAACCTGGACTCAACAGACTACATGACCTTTTTTCATTGCTCATTGCATTTATACTACTTAATTGAAACCTATGTTTTCTAATTAGCCTCAGTGACATTTTTTTATGGCCACACAGCTGTTTCCCAATCCCAGTCCAATCAGTTCCCGTCATATTGAATGTAGAATGTAGTCATTCACAAGTGTCTTGTTATGTTTGATTTTGTAAAGCCATGCTGACTCACAGGACCAGTGCAAATTTTGTTCAACAGACACTGTAAACGTGGTGATGTTCTGGTGGGTTTGACTTAGGTGTGTTAGCGTAGGCAGTTTCCCCCAAACTAGAGATGCTGGCTTGTAGGGTGCTTTTTCACCAAATACATTTCCTGGTTATTGAACATGAAACATGCCACTACTACTAGGTTGAGGAACCAAGTTCTTTGTTCTTTTTCATTTTCTTTTCATGTCAACTTCAATTTTCAATTATACAAAGTAAGATAAAATAAATAATACAATGAATAAAATAAATATTCCTATATATTAATTTAATGCCATAGCAACCTTATATTGTTTTATTTGTTACTTGGATGGATCTACAGATGGATATATCTCATATGCATTTCTAAGCTTTGATTAAGACAAGCTTCTCTAGCAGTTCTAGCAGTCGATGGAGGAATTTTGTCGAGGGAGGTTCCCGTAACCAACATTCCCTTATCCGGAAGCAGGGATCAGAGAGTACACTTTAAACGTGCACTGTAGAATGGAACACAGTGAGACCTACAATAGTGGTAATTTACCACAGCCAATCAGCTGTCATGTATTTTGGAGATATTGTAGGAGGAACCTGACAAGGGGCCAGTATGTGCAGAAGATCCAGTCAGACAGTAGTACTTTCAGTTCAGCATGCGGATATACTGTTTAATGACATCCGGAAGACAGAGCTAGAAGAATGGAAAAGCGACTTTTTTAACTTAAAAAAAAAAAGAGACAAGTCAATTGTCGAAATTAATTGTGGCCTGAAGAAATTATTTCATTTCATTCAGATTCAGTCTTGATTTGAAATAAATTAATAGTTTTTAATGCTTGGGCCTAGAATAAAATAATTGAATAAATATCTACATTTATTTTAATTAAAAGTCTTATTAGACATGCTGTAGGTTATGTGATTACAAGAATGTAAAATATAATGTGTTACCTCCAGTGACCCTGGCCAGGATACTATTGAAGGTGATGGAAAAGTAAATGAATGAAAGTAATTAGATTACAGTAACAAGTTACAACGTTATACCATATTAGACACTAAATACACTACTGCCACATCATTTACAGGCTTTCACACATCTACCATATTTTAGATATTCCTATGACTGCATGGAGCTCACATGAGTGAAACAAGCAGCAGTGAGGACCATTAAAATCTCTGCATCTTACACATGCATATGATGGATTATGAAATTGTCTTTTTAAAATGGCAAGAACATTGGATGAAGTATTTCTGGCTGACAAGGTGAAATGTTCCACTAGTGTCGCCATACACACACACGCACACATATCTAATAACCATAATGGCCACCTTGCACATCCTGCCAAGTTATAAGGAGACATTCTGCAGCTTCATCCCATTTTTAATGCAGTGGTTCCTCAGCATTTTCGGTGCTTGTGTTAAAAGTGATTTGTCTCAGTTGAAGGGGACGGTTGGAAAATGGAAGCTTTATTTGTTTGGCCTACAAACGAACAGTTCCAAGCATACAGTAATATGTCTTATGTAAAAGAAACGCTCTGTTGATGTGACAGCTGATTGCCTGGAGTGCGGAAGAGAGACAGAGTAAAAATGCAAACATGTCAGAAGCCTTCTATTAGATGGACAAAAGATAGTTTGTAGAGCGATTAGTGTCTAGCTAAACATTATCATTCTGTAATTTAAATGCTGTCAGCAGACAGACACCCACACGCATACCTGCACATGAAGACTCTGGAACACACAAACACATATCATGGCTGAATCTTAGGCCGCTTATCATAATCATGTGGTCTTAGTAGATGATGCTGAAACGTGACTGATAGCTTTGCCTGGGTGTCTGTGTGGGTTTTAAGAATATTCATATGACCACCCTGGATGAGTCAAGACACATTTTTAAAACCAAAGCCTTGTTTTCTTCTATTTCATGGTGTATATTGTTTATCATGTCTAGACATAAGCTCCATCTTTGTGATTTAAACCCTGAATTAGTCTGATATTGTTTATTAATTATTACAAGTAATAGTAGTTATAGTAAGTCACATACTAGATGTTGACTTTACAGTTAGAGGTACAGTCGGCATCCCTACTACACCCACTCTAAAATAGCTATGCCTTCTGTAAACATACCTATATAATATCCTCATGAGACCCAGGGAAAATCTTTTCCAATTTTCTTATCTCTTGATTTCCACAAATGAAGTGTTATGAGGCGACAGGGGTAGTCTGATGGTTAAGGTGTTGGACTGCAGCTTGGAGGATCCCCGCTTCAAGCCCAAGCACCATTATCGGTCCCTTGAGGCAGCTCCTTTACCCTCAGCTGCTCAGATATAATCAGGCGTGAACCTGGCACATCATTGCCGAATGTGCCTAGGCACGTGGATCCAAAATGATATAGAGTATATTGCAAGGAAAAGAAATATGAAAACCTGATCATATTTAAACTTTACAGAATACCGTCTGTACTGCGCAGACCAGAGTTTCTCTTACGCTTTAGCATTCAGGTGTACTTTGCCATTAATAGCCCCTTATTTTTGGGAGAAGCATTTGTGGGAACTTGGCAGTGCTGGGTCTTGAACCCCTGACCTTCTCATCAGTGACCTAGAGCCTTAACCAGTTGGAGCCACCGCTGTTCACAAGCCACGTTTGATCCTATTCACATCCTCACTGACCACTAACAACCAGATCACACAAGATTCATATTAATAGTAGGTGTGAAAGTGGCCTAAAGGGTATGTTTGGCAAAAAGACATAAAAGGCACAAAAAGTAAATGAGGTACTCTATAGCTTACCAACCAAAGACTTTCAATTAATAGTAGTTATATTATCTCATATACCAGATGTTGACTTTACAGTTAGATGTACAGTCAGCATTCCTACCACACCCACCCCAAAATAGCTATGCCTTCAAAACATACCTCTCTTGCATTAGGATTCAGGTGTACTTTGCCATTAATAAGCCAGGATTTTGGGGAGAAACAGTTGCCTAAATGGGAACAGAAAGTGAAGTAATCTTTAACTTTAAATTCTCTCTTGCCACCTTTAAATGTCTACACGGCAGATAAAACTCCCACTTTATAGACGCGCTGATCCAGTGCGACTTACATTTTTCTCATTACACATATGAGCAGTTGAGGGTTAATGGACTTGCTCAAGGGCCCAACAGTGACAGATGGGTGGTGCTAAGGTTTGAACTTATTGGGACCGTCCAATCAGTTGTCCCACTTTTCGTGTGCTTTACTCCTTCTGCTCTTCCTGTATTAAAATTAATACCCACCAGATAACCACTAAATAAAACACCATTTTTCCACCCATATAGCTTTTAACATACTTAAAAAAAAACATTCTAACCCTTTCTTAGACTCCAGGCTACAGGCTGTGTGAAGAAGCAGGGTGTGTGGTGGAGGATCCAGCATGAAGCACCTGTCCATCTCTAAATGGCTTAGGCAGCTTGGTCTACCACAGTACTGCACACTGTTTGATGAGGAATATGATGGAGTGGAGGTGAGATGCTCAAAGCTACATGTACACAAACTTTATGTGGATAATACTGGGGCGGACTGGAAAATGTCATATTCATACAAATCCGGTTGACAGCTTAATTCTGACTTGTGCCTTTCTGCACTCATTTTCCTGAAGAAAACCATGCCAAATACAGTACGAAATACACTTGCTACTGCAATTTACAGTGGATATACAGTATGTAAGTTTACACATTCTTAGTGGAATGGTAGGTTTCGTAATGCAAAGCCAGACATCATACATAATGCCATAATAATAGAATTCAAGAGTAAAACAAATGAAGGTTGCGGCTGTGTTCAGAGTTATCCTTGGCGGCACGTCATACAAAAATTATCAAAGGTGTTGGATAAGACATGGAGAACGGCAAAGACTTTAATTGAAGTACAGAAAATGTGCAAAAAGAAAACATGTCAGGGAGGCTACATACATTAAAGAAGATATAGGAATTTCTTGCACACAGTCTCTAGTCCTTGCATGAAACATCAGTCTCTTATTATTCTGCATGGAGAGGAGAGCAGTTTCTCCCCTAGTTTGCCAGAAGAACATCCTAGCCTAGTTTTTTGGACTGTCTGATGAAACAAAAGCTGGATCTTTAGGCCTGGATTTGATGCCCTGTGATTTGATCATACTGTATGCGGACAGCTGAGACAAATAGCTGTTCACACCTGGCATTAAAATGTGTCTCCTGTAACTACTTGTGTTAGGATTTGCAGAATGGGTTTTGTGCGCATTTACACCAGACCTTTTATTAGCAGGCAGAAACGTCCCATGAATCTTATTTTATCTTTTACCTTTATGGACTATTAAAAAAATGCTGGCATAGTGTACTAATAAAACCTAGAAATGAACAGGGAATAAGATGCCTTAAATAAGCTATAAAAAGCAGATGTTTCTAGTCCTACTGTTAGAGCACTGCACCTCAAGCGTATTTGTGCATGGAGTTTGCTTGTTGGGGTTTCCTGTGGGTATTCAGGTTTCCTCCCACAGTCCAAAAACATGCAAATTAGGCTAATTGGGGTTCCCAAATGTGTGTGTGTGTGTGTGTGTGTGTGTGTGTGTGTGTGTGTGTGTGTGTGTGTGTGTGTGTGTGTGTGTGTGTGTGTGTGTGTGTGTGTGTGTTTATGTGTGTGCGCCCTACGATGGATTGAACACAGGGTCTGCCAGGATATAGCGCCCCTGGAGCAGGAAGCGTTAAGGGCCTTGCTCAAGGGCTCAACAGTAGAAACTTGGCAGTGCTGGGGCTTGAACCCCTGACCACCAGTTAGAGCCACCACATTTGACCTCATTCACACCCACACAGTCCACTAACAACCCAATCATATTATCAATATTCATATTAATGGGAGGTGTGAAAGGGGACTAAAGGACATGTTTGGGAAAAAGACAATATAGCTCACCATCCAAAGACTACCGTACCTACTGTTTAGCACGGTCATGACAACATTGTGCTTTGGTCCTGTGTCAGGGACTCTAGTCCATGTTGATGGAATAATGACAAGCTTAGAATATTAAGCTTCTGTATTCTGGTATGTCCTGGCAGTATCCAAAAAAAAAATTGTATGAAGAAGGATTTCACCTTACAACACGATAACAACCCAAAACACACATTCCTGTCAGCTAAGGAATGGTTTCAGGCAAAGGAAGATCAAAGTCTTAGAATGACCCAGAGCTTAGACATCAATCTCATAGAGAAGCAGTGGGATGACTCAGGGAGAGCTATGCAGATGAGATTGCTTGGCAATGTGAAAGAGAAAATGTCATGTTTTTGACATTGATAGGGACCACTTTACGAATACAAAGATGTTACCGTAAATTTATTACTAGGGCAGAACAGTTAAGCAATAAGAGTAGTGATGTTTTTTTAAATAGGTTTTACCAAACAATTTTATGTTATCTTTTAAGAGTTTTTTTTTTTTTTTTTTTAGTTCTATTTTGTTGATTTCAGATTGAAAACTGTTGCCATCACAACAATGTATGATTTCAATAACTGTAAGCGTGTCTGTAATAACGGTCTGTTTTTACACCCACCCTCGCTATTTATTTTATACCTAAATTCAACATATTTGGCTCTGAATTTTATATCAGATGAGTTAAAACAGAGTTATCCAGAGATCATAAACTCTAGCAGGTTTCACACAAATGAGATGGAAGGTCTTATCTTTCTATCCAACTCATGCACGCACACACACATCTTTACGAGGGTCTCCTGCTTACTTCCAGACCCTGCAGCGGTCTAGCTAGATTTAGAACTTAGAACTATCTTACTCCAGTATGAATGAAATCTGGCAGCAAGTATTTGTTCACCGTCGTTAAGTCTATCAGCAACCACCACTTAAGACTGACAGACATATTTTGACTGCTTTCATGCCTGTCTGTTTAATCTTCATTCATCCCACCATAGTCCTGAGCTTAATCTGTAAAGTGAACTCTCACTCACTGTTGGAATGCGCTGTTGTGATGATGGAGCCATCCAGAGATCGTAAACAGTAGCAAGCAGCAGAAGCCAACCTCATCTCACGTGCGCGCACACACACAAACACACACGTACGCCCACACACTCACCGTGTTAAGAGCTCATTCCACCCAGCCGTAATTGAGACAAAAGCACAAGTGTTTGAGTTCGATGAGTTTGTTTGTCTTGGCCGTGTCAGGGCTAGAAGTAGGAGGAGAGGTTCATGCTCAGGCCCAAGAAGGAGATTTATAGTGAAGGGATAATTGGTGTTACGTTGACGCGGATGCTGTTGCTTTTCCTAGTCGTTTCTGTATGTCTCAGCCTGTTTACACACTTGGAGAGAAATCCTGAGTTCTTAAAATTCTGTACTTGTTTCATTAAATACAAATAATTTGTACGAAAACGTGGATAGATTTTATATGCCGTTTCTACTAGTATGCAGAATTCTTGCAAAATGAAAACTAAAACACCCCCTAATTTAACCAATATACAGTACTGTGCAACGGTCTTGAGCCACCCCTTATTTTACTCACACACTCATTGTCTATACCGCTTTATCCTGTATTCAGGGTTGTGAGGGGCCTGGAGATTATCCCAGGGGACTTAGGGCACGAGGTGGGGTATATCCTGGACAGGGTGCGCATCCTTCCCAGCACACACACACACACACACACACACACACACACACACACACACACACACACACACACACACACACACAGTCACTCACACACTCATTCACACACTATGGGCAATTTGAGAACTCAAATTAGCCTAATCTTCAGGTCTTTGTACTGTGGGAGAAAACCGTAGTACCCAGAGGAAACCCACCAAGCGAGGAGAGAACATGCAAACTACACGCACACAGAGACGGGATTCAAGCTTGCCTGGGAATCAAACTCAGACCCTAGAGGTTCAAGGTGACAGTGCTAACAACTACACCACCATGCCGCCCCCCCCCCTCCCCCCTCATTTAATTTCATTATATTAAGTTCAATTTAATTAAATGATATAGATTAAATTAAAGAAATGTGAGCAAATGTTTTACTGCAACAGGCTGCGTGTGATTTAAAAATAAAACAACCTCAGCAGCAACCTCATTTCCTCTCCCGTCTGTTCCAACCCAACCACTCAGCATTCTCCATCAGCAGTATACTAATCACCGGCATAATCATCTCTTATTATCTGCACCTGGTTCCTGGATGAATGTCACTCATTTATAATGTTTAGTCTGATAAATTGCCATCGTTAGGCACAACGCAGCTTCATGTGAAATCTATCAAATAACAAAAAAAAAAGGATATTTATTAAATAATTAGTGATTATACTGGTTACAAAATGGCATATGCTAAATAAATGTATTGATGCCACCGTGCACTTTTCAATTTGGGATTTAAACTGTGCAATCTAAATTTTTACTGTCTAGAAACTTTTCATTTGTAGATCTTGTTGGTGGGCAGCATGGCGGCGTAGTGGTTAGCATTGTGGCCTTGCACCTCGAGGGTTGAGGGATCCCTGCTAGGGTCTGTGTGTGTGTGTGTGTGTGTGTGTGTGTGTGTGTGTGTGTGTGTGTGTGTGTGTATGTGTGTGTGTGTACACACGTGGACAAAATTGTTGGTACCCTTCGGTCAATGAAAGAAAAACTCACAATGGTCACAGAAATAACTTTAATCTGACAAAAGTAATAATAAATAAGAATTCTATGAATGTTAACCAGTGAAAATCAGACATTGCTTTTCAACCATGCTTCAACAGAATTATGAAAAAAAAAATAACTCATGGAACAGGCCTGGACAAAAATAATGGTACCCCTAACTTAATAGGTTGTTGCACAACCTTTTGAGGCAATCACTGCAATCAAACGATTCCTGTAACTGTCAATGAGACTTCTGCACCTCTCTGCAGGTATTTTGGCCCACTCCTCATGAGCAAGCTGCTCCAGTTGTTTCCAGTTTGAAGGGTGCCTTTTCCAGACGGCATGTTTCGACTCCTTCCAAAGATGCTCAATAGGATTGAGGTCAGGGCTCATAGAAGGCCACTTTAGAATAGTCCAATGTTTTCATCTTAGCCATTCTTGGGTGTTTTTAGCTGTGTGTTTTGGGTCATTGTCCTGTTGCAAGACCCATGACCTGCGACTGAGACCCAGCTTTCTGACACTGGCCAGCACATTTCTCTCTAGAATCCCTTGATAGTCTTGAGATTTCATTGTACCCTGCACAGATTCAAGACACCCTGTGCCAGATGCAGCAAAGCAGCCCCAGAACATAACAGAGCCTCCTCCATGTTTCACAGTAGGGACAGTGTTCTTTTCTTGATATGCTTCATTTTTCCGTCTGTGAACATAGAGCTGATGTGCCTTGGCAAAAAGTTCCATTTTTGTCTCATCTGTCCATAGGACATTCTCCCAGAAGCTTTGTGGCTTGTCAACATGTAGTTTGGCATATTCCAGTCTGGCTTTTTTATGATTTGTTTTCAACAATGGTGTCCTCCTTGGTCGTCTCCCATGTAGTCCAGTTTGGCTCAAACAACGACGGATGGTGCGATCTGACACTGATGTTCCTTGAGCATGAAGTTCACCTTGGATCTCTTTAGAAGTCTTTCTGGGCTCTTTTGTTACCATTCGGATTATCCGTCTCTTTGATTTGTCATCAATTTTCCTCCTGCGGCCACGTCCAGGGAGGTTGGCTACAGTCCCATGGATCTTAAATTTCTGTGCAACTGTAGTCACAGGAACATCTAGCTGCTTGGAAATGGTCTTACAGCCTTTACCTTTAACATGCTTGTCTATAATTTTCTTTAGAATCTCCTGAGACAACTCTTTCCTTCGCTTCCTCTGGTCCATGTTGAGTGTGGTACATACCATGTCACCAAACAACACCGTGACTACCTGGAGCCCTATATATAGACCCACTGACTGATTACAAGATTGTAGACACCTGTGATGCTAATTAGTGGACACACCTTGAATTAACATGTCCCTTTGGTCACATTATTTTCGGTATTTTCTAGGGGTACCATCATTTTTGTCCAGGCCTGTTCCATGAGTTAATTTTTTTAAATAATTCTGTTGAAGCATGGTTGAAAAGCAATGTCTGACTTTCATTGGTTAACATTCATAGAATTTTTTTTAATTATTACTTTTGTCAGATTAAAGTTATTTCTGTGACCATTGTGAGTTTTTCTTTCATTGACCGAAGGGTACCAACAATTTTGTCCACGTTTGTGTGTGTGTGTGTGTGTGTGTGTGTGTGTGTGTGTGTGTGTGTGTGTGTGTGTGTGTGTGTGTGTGTGTGTGTGTGTGTGTGTGTGTGTGTGGAGTTTGCAAGTTCTCCCCATGCTTTATTGGTTTCCGGTTTCCTCCCACAGTTCAAAGACATGCAGATTTAGGTTAACTGGCGTTCCCAAATTGCCTGTAGTGTGCGTGTATCCTGTGATGGATTGGCACCCTGTCCAGTATGTACAAAGTCTTCTGAGATAGGCTCCAGGCCCCCATGATCTTGAACAGGATAAGAAGTATAGAAGATGAATCAATGGACTTGTTGTTGTATCATACATCAGCCTGCATCATTTTGCAAGTTTCACAATGCAAATGAACACATATAAAGAAATAAAGTGCAATCGTGAAAGCAGACGGGGTATGTCAATACTGGCATGCTGCTGGTTCCTGGAGTGTGTCATGAGTTTTGGAGAAAAATGGGGTCCAAACAAAAAGCTTTTTTCCTCTTTTTTTATCCCTAGGCAATACTGAAAGGTGACTCACTCTGTACTTTTGGTTCCTCTGTGTCTGAGTCAAAGGGTTACTTTTAGCAGGAGAGCTGTCTGTCAGCTGCTGTCTGTGCTGCAGTTAGTCATTCACTCTAGTCAATACAATCCACATTGTACATTTACTTTACTAACATTTTTGACAAATGACACTTTTTTTTTTACCTGAAAGTCGTGTTAGATCTTTCAGGTAGATGAAATTAAATGAACAGCGTTGAGCAGTTAATGTATGATGAATTAACCTCTACCACCTGCCCACCACGCACACACACGCACACGCACACACGCACACACACACACACACACACACACACACACACACACACACACACACACACACACACACGTCACATCCATATTTACCCTGAGGACCAGGTGGCCTGTGTACAATGCCCTTATTAAAATAAATCACGCTTTAACAATTTACAGTAAACTCTCTGAGTAACTGTCCTCACCACATTTTGTCCACAGAGACAAAGGAACATTTTAAAAACACATCTAACCTCAAATTCATTCACTCACTCACTCACTCATTTGCTAAACCGCTTATCCTGCACAGGTGGGGTACACCCTGTACACAATCTGTCGCAAGGTGGGCAAGCACACACATGTACACACTACAGGGAAACCCCACTTAGCCTACTCTGTATGTATTTTGAAACCAGAGCACACCAAGGAAATCCACCAAGCAGAGAGAGAACATGCAATGCTGAGGAGTGAAACAAACCCTTGACCCACAATTCTACTACACTAGTCAGTGTGAATGGTTAATCAGCTTTTCGATTGCTTGGGGCATCTGGAAAACAGAATGGCTGGGGCAGAAAAGGTGAGCGCTACCATCAGTCCTGTGTCATGCCAACAGTAAAGCATCCTGAGACCACTCATGTGTGAGGTTGCTTCTCAGTCAAGAGCTGATGCACAATTTTGCCTAAGAACACTCAGTCACTTACTCACTCACTCATCGTCTACACCGCTTTATCCTGTATACAGGGTCACGGGGGGCCTGGAGCCTTAGGGAATGAGGCGGGGTGCCAACCCATCGCAGAGCACACTCACACTCATTCATACACTATGGGCAATTTGGGAATGCCAATTAGTCTAATCTGCATGTCTTTGGACTGTGGGAGGAAACCAGAGTATCATGCACACAGAGGCGGCAATTGAACCAGGCCGGGGATCGAACCCAGAACCAAACCTGGAGGAGCAAGGCGCCTAAGAACACAGCCATGAATAAAGAATGGTACAAAAACAGCAACTTTTCCCAACCGCCTAAGAACAGTTTGATGATGAACAATCCCTTTTCCAGCATGATGTAGCACCTCTTGTCATAAGGCAAATGTAATAACTAAGTAATAAAACATTCAAATTTTGGGTAATCATGGCCAGGAAACTCTCCAGACCTTAATCCCATTGAGAACTTGTGGTCAATCCTCAAGAGGTGGCTGGACAAACAAAAACCCCTTAAATTCTGACAAACTCCAAGCATTGCTTGTGCAAGAATGGGCTGCCGTCAGTCAGGATGTGGCCCAGAAGTTGAAAGCATGCCAGGGTGAATTGCAAAGGTCTTGAAAAAGAAGGTTAAAAACTACATATTTTGAGTCCTTCGACTTAATGTAACTGTCAAAAGCTTTTGACACTTTTGAAATACTTGTAAATATACCATAGTAACATTTGACAAGAAGATCTGAAATCACTGAAGCAAACACTTGAATGAATATTTGTGTTATTCTCAAACCCTTTGGTCACTGCTGTACTGGTTCTATGACTGGTATTTTATGTTAAACAGCAGGCCAAAGCACTGAAAAAGGCTAGTGGTGATAATCAAGTATGCAATTTTAGGGCAAAGTTTTTGTGGATTATTATTTCCTATGGAAATAACAGTCCTGTGTGGCCAGTTTAGCCAAGAGCAACATGTGCTGCAGCTACTGGGTGGTTAAGAGAAGAGGGAGAAGCCCTTGTAAGATTAATGACATTCCACTACTTCTTGATAGCAAACTGAGAGTGATAACGCCAAGCTAATGTATTATCATGCCCTGTTTAGGTTATGGAATCTGAAAAAGCGATTTAGAGTAAAGACTGATCATGACAAGGTCGTAGCTTGGCCTGTGATAAGTCCAACGTTAATGAGAGCTGTCTTACTGCTGCTAATTAGCTAAACACTAACTGGGTAGTATCAACCTTTGGGAACATGGTGAAATGTTCAACCTTGAAAACGTCAACTTGTAACCAACACACATATACGGTACACACAATCTCATAAAATAGGTAACAAACACACATATAGAGTGAACACGCTCTCATTAAATAAGGGATAGAAAGTTAAGTGAGAAATTATACTTACGTTAATGAAAAGATCATGTGTAAAATCTTATTCAGTTAAAGGTGGAAGTACGGTTGCCATTTTGTCCTTGACACAGTCAACTGAGTGACAAACACAAAGATCATTACGTTTCGTGAGAAATTATACATACATACTGTACATCATGTGTCCTGGGAAATGTAAGACATTTTCCGGGAACAGATGGGTAAAAAGTGGCAACCTTAGGTGGAAGTATTTAGCCAAGAAATATGAAAATAATTACATTGTTACTTTTTAAATATCTATACATAAGTACAAAATGCCTTAAGTTGAGAAATCATGTAATGTCTTTATTTTTTTTTACTTTTCTTAAACTATATAAAACTTCTATAAGCAACTATGATGTTTCTCCTGAAGTTTCCTGGCTATATGCATGACTGACACTATACAGTTAAAGACTGACTCAGAAAAAACTCATGTACATAACCAATATTTACCAATAATGAGTTTATTATTTCACCTAATCTTACCTGGCATTTCCAAAGAAAATAGGCTTAGTTAATGTTAGCAAATTAGCAAAATATATATATTTTTTTATTTGACGAAAATATTGGAGACACTTCATTTTATAGGACCCTTTCCGTATGGCAGCATTAAGGGGCTCATCCTCAGGTTCGACAGTGCAGTCAAAAGTGGCTTATCTGTGTTCAGATGCTTTCAGCTATGATGTAAATGCTATATGAGATCACAGGAGATTTTTTTTTTTTTACCTTGACATAATTAATTGGACCCACAAGTAATTCATTAAATCAAACGTGGAGTCTCGTGAATAAAGGCATAATAATAATAATAATAATAATAATAATATATATATATATATATATATATATATATATATATATATATATATATATATTCTTTTATTATTCATGGGAAGCACTGTGGGGCATTCTTGTTGTTAAAGTGCTATACAAATAAAGATGAGTTGAGAGTTGAGAGATGAGATAATTGATTGACATTTACAGAAGACTACAAGCACAGAACATGATGATGAGACTCTTAAACGTTTGAATGGTGCAAGCGTTTTAAAGAAGGCTATACGTGCATAAACGATGATCCTGGCCAAGGTGGCTCAGAGCGCGCTGCAGTTGTCCCCATGAACATTCATCTAATGGAATGTCTGATTCTTTAGAAATTGACAGATAATTTGTCATCAACTTGCAGAAGACACACATCTGTCTGTGGAAACTGTACATACAATCATTACACAAACTATTTGTACATAATAGAACGTCAGCTGGGAGTTATTCCTGCTTCCCCTGACTTCGCTCTGGAACATTTCCACATGTTTGGGCCATTAAAGGAGTTCCTGGGAGGCCAGTGTTTCAGACGTGAACCAGGCAGTCTGATCACGATCGGAGATTCCTTTCAGGGTAATTCAAGCACTAGTGAAATGCTGGGATAAGTGCATTAGTGTTGCAGAGGATCATGTATTAAATAAATAAAGGGAGTTTTTACTCTCGTAACTGCATTCTGTTATTCTGCAAAATCATGTCCTTTGTATAATGATTTAGTATGGAAAATCTGGAACTTGGAATATGGAATTTTATATGGTATTTTAAAAGACTGTAAACAGACTTAATACATTTCTATTCAAGAGCTTTTGAAGGGTCTTTCATCAACGTTGACTGCAGAGAAACAGTATGAGCGGTATGTTGAGCTGAAACCATTGACTATGGTTTTAATCATCGTTTCTTAAACTCCGCTCTGATCTTGGAAGAAAGCAGAAACACAGTGGACCCTTACCAGCATGGCACAATATCTGCTCCTTCTGTCTTTCTTTTTTCCCAAACAAACCTAAAAAAAAAAAAAAAACATGATGAAAGAAGGGGAAAAAAACGAGAGAATAGTTGTTGATAGCAAAGATTCAGCTGGGTTGTGATGGGACTCATGGGGCTTGTGAGATAAGATGCACAATGAGGTTAATGCAGCATAAAGCTGTTGCTCCAGCATAAGATCAACAGCTCCTCCAGCTCACTGCACCATTGTGCTGTGGCAAAACCTACGAAGACAGCGTGGGACCTAGTGCAAGTCCCCATAATGATATGACGTAGGAATTAATCAGTCAGAACAATAAGACCCTTTGGGGGTGGCATTAGAGTCAAATAAAGTAATTTGTAATAAATCGATTCATGAAACTAGTACGGTTGAAATTGGGTGATTCAACTCCTGTTTAGTTTCCGAAGATTTCTTAAACAGGACAGCATGAATGCAGAGCAGCAAGAATGTACTGTTGGATCTCAAAGAAAGTCAGAGAAGCAGGACATGTGGAAGTAATGACAGACGAATAGCTGGGCTCGCTCATTTAGCAATGTCAATAAGCGTTGTCAGGTGGAAGTGGTGCATGGTGCCAGGTAGCCTTCAATAACAACATCCATCTATTCCCTGTAGGACCTCTTGCACTTAACAGAGATGGACTTGCTGGAGCTGGGGGTTCACAGTCGGCTCCATCGCATCCACATTCTCTCCAGCATCCAGGTTCTGCAGGAGAGAGAGACCAAAAGAGGTCAGTGTCACCATCACACCAACACATTCCATGATAAAGTATCTGCCAACACTGTGCAGTCACCTTTTTAGGAACATGAGGACCTTTAGGAACAGTTATTGAGTAGGGAGGATTGATTAGCTAAATACAATCTACTCGGGCAGATGGGGCAGAGATGTCTTGAACTTGTGAACTTGCTAGGTGGTTAGAAATAAGTATCAGGATAATCCTTCATATGATATCAGGTTTTATATTATTATAAGGTGTTATAAATGTCATAACCATTTTCCAGTTGGAGTCATTTTGTGTTCATGTACTTTAAAGTCCCAGTGAAAAAAAGCCATGAACTATGAAGAGGCATGTTTTATTACAAGGAAAAGTGTTAGGAAGAGTTAACTCTCCTGAATGGAAACCAGATTTGCGTTTTCATTGCATGTAACATGAACATCAACTGACTTCAGTATATGCTGTAAAAGCACATTAAAATGGTAAACTGTGCATTGTCCATAATTGTGTTTTTGTTATCTGGTGGCATTAATATAATACACATGACATTTAAGCCCCACCCCCTTTTTTTTTTTTTTTAACATTTTCTACATACAATAAACACCTCATTCAACAGCTGATTGAACCTGCCTGTATATATTTAATTGTTTCACTTCTGTAAAAAACAGTTCAGTTGCTCATGTCCTATCGCATTCAGTTTAAACCAAATTTTAGTAATTGCAATCCCAGCTGTGAAGACTAGATATTAGGTGTAATCAATTAGCAATGGATGGCTTGACAAGCTAAACCCCAGAGAAACTGCCCACATTGAAACAAGGAATAAAAATGTCTCTGTGTACAGTAATGTGTCTTGAGCTGGAGATTACCATGCTTTCTGGTTTATACTTGGCATGCTTTTGTTGACGACACAGTGATGGTGGGCCTGATCCACATTAACAAGATGTTTGCAGTACTATCTTCATGGTGCAAAGACAGCCTTGAATAGACCTGGTCAATGGACTTGAATGTCTGAAAAACCAAGGAGAAGGTGGTGGATTTTAGGAAAGAGAAGCAGTTGTCTCACTATGTGGCACTCAAGATCTTCGGGATGCCAGGTGAGAGGGTGTGCAGCCTCAAGTGGCCTACATAGGGGTTCTTATTTCTGAGAACTTGTCCTGGTTGACTCATACTGTATCTCCAAACTGGTGACGAAGGCTAGGCAATGCTTGCATTACCTGAGACAACCTGAGAAGAAATACAAAATCTCTACACTACTAAAGGTCTTCTACACTACCATACAATTTGTTGTCTCTGGGATCATCCTGGACAGAAAGGACTTAAATAGAGTGATCTGGTGGGCCAAACAAATCACTAGGACAGATTGCCTGATCTCCAGATATATATCAGATGATGCAGGTCTAGGGCTCAGTGGATTATCAAACACTCTCACCATCCTAACCATAAACCCTGCACTCTGCTCTGACACTCATGGCAAAACTCCTGTTAGGTTGCGTAAAAGCTTCTTCTTCCCCCAGGCCATACATTCTAATATTACTGCATAATGATCACGCACAAAGACTATTTTTTAAAGTTGGTCTTACTGTATATACTGTTTCCAGGGTGCTACAATACAGTATGATAACTGACTAAAAGTGTCAGCAACTATATCTAACTTTGTAATTTTTTGTAAAACAGTCCCTTATTATATTTTATTATAATAATGGTTTTAATGCTACTTTTTTCATTTTCACATTCTGGAGTGTTGCACTTTTCATTTCACTCCTGCTGCCCTCTGTACAACCATGTATGTGACAAATAAAGCCTTTTGAATCTTCAATCTTGTTTCCTCTCTCCCCTATCAACCTGAGAGCAATAAGCCTATTGTGTGTGTCTGTGATTTACCGTATATAAAAAGAGAGTTTCCACTGTGTGTGTTACACTGCCCTGGGTTGTACAGTAGCATGAGCAGCAGTTTTTGAAAAGATGCATTTGTCTTGGCAGGTTAACCAATGGAGCGACAAAACCAATTCTACGGTACATTTTTACCTTCTAGAAAAAAAAAAAAAATCTAGGCTCAGGATCAGGTTCCAGCGAAAGAGATATGCCTTTAGTCTCAGCCAGAGTAAATCCATAAACACTTTGTGGAAACGTGCTTAACGTGCAAAGGTCCACGAGCCAGTGTGAGCAATGAATCATATGATTATGATTATGCATCACATGATAGACTTCTACTTAATCTTGGTTCAATGTGTGTAAGAAAGAAAAAAACAAAACAAGAATCCTTCCTCTTTTCCAGATCTTTCCTTCCACTTTACTGGATATCAGTCTCTTGAATGACCTGACACGCACACAGACAAGCACAGTCCTTCCCATTCCTACTATCCCAAAAATCACAGGCTGAATAAACAAAAGCAGGAGCTAGCATATCTTTGCCGGTTGGGATGTGTCACTGATTCACCTCTCTGTGTCTTTGTCATTCCTACAATCTCTTTCCTTCTTTATTTGTTTGGCTTGGGCAGCCCATGACTATCAATGTGTAGTGGCTGCATTAATTTTGCTTGAAGAGCAGAGACAGCGTGTCTGTGTGGTTTGGGACACGACATCAGGCCTTATCCTACCAACAGACACCATTCCACTTTGTGGCCTTGAGGGGGGATAAAGGATATGGGGTTGTAGCAACAGAGTTTAGTTAAGAAAACTAACCAGTGGATTGTAGAGAGGACAATCTGTGTGTGTGTGTGTGTGTGTGTGTGTGTGTGTGTGTGTGTGTGTGTGTGTGTGTGTGTGTGTGTGTGTGTGTGTGTGTGTGTGTGTGTGCCTGCATTTTTCCCTTGACGCCACAGCTCAGCCTGCACTGAGGGCCTGTTCAGAGAAAAGAGTAATTAGGTGTTATGCTAAGATTTCAGGACGGAGCTGCATGAAAGAGATACGAGTGTGGAATTATGCACCATGCTGGAATTAAGATCAGACAGAAGCCAAGCTGGCATCACTGCCCGGAGAACACACAGTAACGTTACACTGATGAGTTTACTGTCAACACGGATGGAGTGTCATGCAGGGGCTTATTTCCGCCCAGTGTGTATACATAGCATTAACACGCACAAACACACATGAATAGCTGTTATTTAAGGGGCATGCAGGAGGAGCAGGCACACTTTTGTAAATTTTAAACTCCTGTCCCCTCTACCTCAATCCTTACAGTTACTGCAGCCTACAGGCTAATGTTCTCTGTGTGTAATTAAGTCTCTCTCACACACACACACATACCCAGAATGGGATGACAGGCTGAAGCTTGTTTGCTTGTGTTAAAATCTCCACATTTTTTGCTCTAGCTGCTCTAGCTGCATCAACAGGAATACACTTGTTGTTTTACGGATGTGTTGGATCGGCACAAAATTTTTTTCTTTATCTTCCTTTCAGTTTTAATTTGTGTACAAAATTCCCACAACGGACTTGTAATATGTTTTAAAGCAATACAATCACATTTCTGGCATGTCCAGGGTGTCCCCCGCCTCATGCCCTAAGCCTCCCAGGATAGGCTTCAGGCCCCCGTGACCCTGTACACTGTACAAGCGGTATAGAAAATGACAACAAAGTTTATCACATTTTTCTTGTTTGTTTGTTTTTTTCACATTTTTTAAAGCAATATAAGAAGCTTAGAAAATGGGAATTCTGTATCTAATGTAGTTTCTCATGCAGTTGAAACTCACTGAATTGATCCTCGTCACACAGGGTCATACACTCACTGTCTATACCGCTTTATTCTGTATTTGGGGTTGCGGGGGCCTGGAGCCTATCCCAGGAGACTTATGGCACGTACACCCTCTGGACAGAGTGCCAGTCCATCGCAGGGTACACACATACAGTACACACACTCACACACTTATTCAAAAACTATGGGCAATTTGGGAACATCAATTAGCCTAGTCTGCATGTCTTTGGACTGTGGGAGGAAATCGGAGTACTGTGTCACTCTAGATTGAGAAATGTTTTTGCAAAGTGAAAAAGGAATATTACTTTCAGGCAGCCAAGTTGGTTTCACGGCAAACGTTTACTGGTAACGTGCCAGTATGGTTGGGGTGATGACAAATAGTCAATCAGAATTCAGCTTTAAAACAGCAATAGATTTCCCAGAAGATGTCTGCTTGTATGAAACACTTAATTTTCTTTCTTTTCTTTTTTTTTTTGACCAGGCGGGCTAATGAATATTTATGAGCATCAGGTAATCTCTGCTGTGAATATTAATGAGTAGTGTGCGAGGTCAGAATTTTAATATATTCATATAATTCACATGATTTTCTCACGATTTCGGAGATACATTTGCTTGAAAATGATACAGTATATAACGTTTTAACAGTGCAAAGTGCTATTGTTTGTTTGTTTTTTCTGAAAATTGTTTCGGGTGTTTGAGGAGTCAACAGGAGGTCTGACCATACTGGCTTCAACACCTTTAACAGCTCATCCAGAATGCTGCTCCACCTAGCCTCATATCCTGTAAGAAAATGCTAACGCTATCCTTACAAAAGCGCCTCAGGAGCCTGGAGCTTCCCAGGTGTCTTTGGATGGACAATCAAAGGTCAGCGTGGTCTCTGAGGCGACTTCCTTCCAAAACAAATGATAATGGCACTGTTGTGGCTGCTTCTGCATTCAAGGTTAACAGCGACTTCTGCATTTTCTTTTCAAGCATAGTTTGGATTTTTTTTTTTCCTTCAAGATCCTGGTGCATCAATGACAGTTTAAATAAATGACAGATGTGGGAACATTGATAATACATTTTAAACACATTCATAAAAGCAGTTATAAACAATGGCATGTGTACAGTATCAGGAATTTTAAACAGATTAGCTCTAAAAATGCAGTTTCTTTCTTTAACATGTTTTATCAAATAAAGAAAATTTAGGAAATGCAAAAGTTAAATAGACAGTATTTTTTTTTGTTTTAAAATCTTTGTAGCTCATAGCTGTACAGTACGTGTTCCTTGCATGCACTAATTAGAACTCAGACATTAGCGATACAAACACGCCCGTTAATAAGCATTCGGTATGGCACCTACCCTGCTATTTGTTTTACCGCTTACAGATTTCTAAGCTAAAGTGGCTGCTTTTGTTCACTGCCCTGTCTTGTGCAGACGTATCAGACCGACCTTGATAAATGGGCTAGAAGGTCAAAGACATAGCCATTACAAGCACAGAAATGGATGCAGTGTTTAATTTAGTAATGTGAAGTAATAGTTGCTCAGCACTCAAGGTACCGCGCTAATGACTGGATGATCACAGAGCCGCTGTTAAGCCTTAAGTGCTCTAAAGCTGTATTGCATTTTGTATCATTGTGAATAAGTGTACAAACTGGTGGCCTCTAGGTCAAATAACTGGATATTACGCAGCAAAAATTTTGTGTTTTTGAGTATATATACATATTTACTCACTCACTCACTCACTCACTCACTCATCATCTATACCGCTTAATCCTGTATTCAGGGTCACGGGGGGCCTGGAGCCTATCCCAGGAGACTTAGGGCACATGGCAGGGTACACCCTGGACAGGGTGCCAATCCATCGCAGGGCACACACACACACACACACACACACACACACACACACACACACACACACACACACACACACACACACACACACACACACACACACACACACACACTCATTCACACACTATGGGCAATTTGGGAACGCCAATTAGCCTAACCTATATGTCTTTGGACTGTGGGAGGAAACCGGAGTACCAGGAGAACCCACCAAGCACGGGGAGAACATGCAAACTCCTATATACATATTTAGTCTAATTTAATTATTAATTTGTTTAGTCACAAACATCATTTTAAACAAAGACCAGTTCTAAAACTCTCTCTCTCTCTCTCTCTCTCTCTCGCTCGCTCGCTCTCATTGTACGGGATGTTTTTTGGGCGTGTAGTTTCCTCTCTTCTTTACTGGCACACTGGGTGTGAGGTTGAAAGTGTGTCCTCTGCCACTTCCAGCCTGGTTCCTCTTTGTTACTTTACTCTGAATGAAAGTTTGAATTTCAAAGATATCTTTGGTACTAAGGCTAAGGCAGACGCACCATTCTTTGACTTTAAAGACATTATAAGCACAAACCCTGTTTATAATATCATTGTGATTTATTTTGTCGACACGATGGCTTGGTGGTTGCACCTTGAACCTTCAGGGTCCAGGTTTGATTCCCGCCTCGGATCTGTGTGCATGAAGTTTGCATGTTCTCCCAGTGCTTGGTGGGTTTCCTCTGGACTCTTTGGTTTCCTCCCATAGTCCACAGACATGGAGATTAGGCTAATTGTGTCCATGTGGACAGCTCTCCTGGGATAGACTCCAGGCCCTCCGCAACCCTATATAAGGATAAAGCGGTATAGATGATGAGTGGGTGTTTAATATTATATAGCCATATGCTTATTAATAATTTCTCTCTAATAATAATAATATTAAATTTTAATATCATGAAAAAGTCACATTTCTTCAGCAATTTAAAAGTCAAACTCATATAGTCTAGATTCATTACACGTAAAGTGAAATATTTCATGACTTTTTCGTTTTAATATAAATGGACATGTCTTGCAGCTCATGAAAAAAATTATATATATTTTAAGATCAACTAAAAACTTAAATTATAGCCTCCGAGTGGCGCAGTGGTAAAAGCGCTCGCCCTATCATCCGGAGATCGCCAGTTCGAATCCCGGGTGGTGCTGTAACCTCTCGCAGCCGGAGGTCTAGAGAGAGCTGATTGGCCGAGCTCTCTCAGAGGGGAGGGATGAGAGGTACTTTGTGCTCCCACATTAATCACGGCTCTACAGCCAATCAGGGGCGTCTGTGAGCTCACGCAAGTGGAAGGAGCGGAAGAAAAGAAAAAAAACTTAAATTATGATAGAAAATATATAAAAAATATATTTATATTAATATAGCTACACATAGATATATATAAAATGTAATTATCCTTATTACACAGTTAATGTAAAACTTTCAGCCAAATAGTATAATAACTGCATAGTTCAAGATAACATGAATTTTGATCATGAAAAACTCTTTTTAAATACAATGTATTCTGGGCATGTTTCCATGTTTTCTAGATTACAATATATTTACATAAAAACATAAACAAATTAGTTTCATACCCATATAATTTGATGACCTCATCGCTCCCGGGTCTCCTGTCTGATCATGTGGAATTAATGTCTAGATGTGGGTTTGTTACAGGATCTCTGGGTTTTGTCCAAAAATCTGTAGGTACTATAAAAGGTACTATGTCTAGGTGTGGACAAGTGTGAGAAAGAATATATAATTGGTGCCCTGTGAAGGAGTGGTGTTCTATGCATGGCTCTCCTGCATTATACTGTATATCCACCCTGGATAAAGTGTCTAGAGAAAGATGAACCAATGAAAGCTTGATGGTACCTCATGTTTTTAACACTCGTTCCCCTTAATGAACTCATGATATTATTGATACGGTATTGATATGCTTTCTATCCTCTTGTAGAGGACACTCGAGGTACCTTTTTGTTTGTTGAACTAAAGTGTGTATATAGTATTAATCTTTAAAACATAGAAAACAGTCATGGATTACCCAAGGCCATGTGCAGTATGTAGACTTGGATACTCAGCATGCCAACTGATATCACCGTCACTTACACTGACATCCATCATTTCAACTGTTCCTTGAGAAGTCCAGGTCATAGTTATCCTGTTTCTATATCAGCATGACCTCTGACTATGTAGGAACAGCTGATCTCACTCTGCCCATGTATCAGCTCTGAACGTGAGCTTTACTGGAAGCATTTTCATGTTGATGGCTTATCTGTCCATCACCATGGACACCATGTATGAATGATAGCTAGGCATAAACCTGCTGACAGCATAGTGGTAATTTTAGAGGGAGGATGATGTTCAGGTATGTTAGTCATCTGAGCTGTCATTCGTTTCCTGTGGAAAACACTATCCACGCGGAGCCCATTACAGTACACACTCTATCACCGCAAGGCACAAAGTATAAATAGTCAAGCAACTTCGTGGCTTCTTACCCAAAAGGCATATTTTGCTCGTTCACCCAGACTAAATAAATTGTTTTTTTTCATAATTCATGACCATTATTATAACGACCAAAATAAATTTACATTCTTTAAATCTAATCAAGATGATTGCAGATTTTAAGTACATTCTCATCTAAAATGCTGTTTCTTACAAGGAAATGGGAATGACTTTCAGCCGAAGATAACGCCTATCTCAGTGATGATTTAAAATTGTGGAATGCGGCGTTTCTCATCAAATATGAGTACAGTTTACATTGAGTGAACTGATAAATTCCTCTTTCCTTTAGCCTTGGGCAGGGCACAGGAGACGAGCACAAACTGTGAGTTTCCTCCCTGGAATGAAAGCACGCAGAAGGAGATGTTGAGAGACATCACAGGAAGGCGTGTGGAGGAGAAACCGACTTCCACTCTTACTCTTGATTGACAGTGAAATTGTGCCTTGACAGCAGAAACGAGTAGTCCAGAGCAGGTAACAGAACTGAGTTATGACTTGGTGCTAATTAGGGACAGGGAGACGCCAGCGGTGTGGTCTGCTTAAAATGCTTAAACATAATGGTAGTTAAGTCAAATGGAATTAGAGCGCTAAAAAGGCAGGAGCTATTGATGTGCTTTGATTTGATTTCTCACACACCTTAAATGATACTCTGTTAAAGCACCTTTTGCTTATAATACAGCACACTTCTTGGCTTTGGAAATCCTCGGCTACTATGATATATTAAGCACCATGTACTCAATCACTGTTTTTAATGAATATATAAAATTATTTTACTATAGTGACCTGGGGAACATACAGTATGCAAAAATCCCTTGCAGTCTTATAGTTATTGGGGATTTGCTTTAAAAATGTATTGTGTTGGGTCCAGTAAAACTTCACTTCTGCCAAAGCATTACTTATCCCACATCCCCAGTTCAGCAATTCAGTGTCATTACAGATTAGACTGTAATTGGTTTTCATTATGTCACAGTGCTACAGTGATAATGTTAGATTGATGTATGTCATTAGGATACGCTATACAGTATTTAGAAATCCAGTAAGGCCCTTGACATGAAGTGCACTAAGTCCCCTACATACGAACTTTTGAAGATAGGAACAAGCGTTGGTGCATGTTCAATTACACAAGGTGTCCTGTGCATGCTACGTGCATCCCAGGACGTCTGGAAGCAAGTGGTAGAGGTAAAAGCAGAGGTATGTTAAGAAACGCCAAGCAACAGTGATGAAGACAAAGTGAAAATAATTGATGGAATGGAGCAAGGGGAAAAGACGGCGGACATTACTCATTCTTTTAACATGAACCGGTCAACCATCGGCACGATTCTAAAGAACAAGGACAAGGTCATGGAATATGTTAGTTATATATTGCGGATAGCCAATTGTGTTAGTATCCTAGCACCTAGACAACGTCTATTGAAATTATGAACTAATTGGACTTATCGTACTGGCTTGTTAAAGGCAGCTCATCTCTGTTAAATTCTTAAATCTAACTGCTCAGAATGCGTTGATTCATTTCCAATAATTGATTTAATTCATTTCCTTATTTAAAGGACTCTTGAGTGCCCAGCCGGTGCAGTGGAAGCATCTCTGTCTTTATCACAGAAAAGCCAGCGGAATTCCAGATAACATGGGAGGGTTGTCAGGAAGGGGCATCCGGCATAAAACTAGTGCCAAATCAAATATGTGGATTGGATGATACCGCTGTGGCAGTCCCTCATGGGAACAGCTGAAAGAACAACAATTGATGGACTCTTGAGTGTCAGTGCTTCTTCACAGCTTTAGCTTTCCATCACAGTAGAGACTTCAGGATGGACCATTCTGTGCTTTCTCAGTAAAAAAAAAATTGTTTGTTTTATTAACTAAATAAAGTAAGAATAAGAGATTACTAAGGGAGTTACTACTTATAGCTGCTACAACAAATTTAATTATGAGAATTAAATTAGAATAAATGACAATAAAATTTCTATTAATGCTAACAAATTAAATATTGCAATAATTTCAAGTTTGCGGTTGTATAAACTGTCAACTGTGTGGTGCTAACAGTATTTAATCATCGGTTTTAAATATACAAGCCGAAGATAATGTCTATCTGACTGATTATTTAAAATTGCAGTGTGAAAGTAATGTAAGGAAAGTCTTGATTTGTTTGACCTTATTACATGAAACAATGCAAAGCAATTATGTTTGCAAGTAACACTTTCCACAGATCTGCCACAGATTCCTTTCTATATATTTACCTCTGAGTTTGGAATTTAAGTGAGGACGGTGCGAGGGCAGTGTCCTGTTCCCCTCCCTCACGCTGGAATACATTGCCAAGGGGCTTACAGGTGGACCGGCCAGGCGCTCTGTCTCTGGGTTTAGGTGCCTGTGGGGGTGCAGTTTATCAGATTCATGAGAGAGAGAGAGAAAGACAGACAGGGAGCAAGAGGATAGTAGCCACAGTGACTGACTCTCTTTTTTGTTCATAATATTCATCCATCTTTGTATTTGTCATGGTAGAAATTGTCTCTTGGAGTTATATAACATTCCATCTGACATTTTTTTAAATCAAAATTGAGATTTTCACATTTACTTAGACCGTGACAATGTATTAATATATGGTGAAGATTTATTTCAGGTTCATAAAAAGGTTCAGTTTTGCTTTAGTGAGTGCAAAAATTTAGTTCAGAATACACAAAGGTGAACTTTTTGTTTTAAATGCATGCAGTCACAGCACTAGATTGATATTATCATTGCTTTGCTGTGGCTTCAGTGGCGTCTGTGAATCTCTGCTACTAATTTCTGCTCTCATGAACGTGTCTCCACCTGGCTGGTGAAAATGAGTTATGGGACTTCATGGAGTCGAGGACGCTGTGTGCAGTAACATAAGAAGACTTGTCTGCGTCCAGATGTTGTTTTCAGTCTGACATCGCCTGCCATGTACATCTACATACAGTAATGAGTGTGTTTGGTGCTACTGTTATGTCTCAGGAGGGCCTTCTCATGGTTTGGGGGGGGGGGGGGGGGGGGGTGTTACTATGCACTTGAATGGATGCCATTTTGTCTGAGTGCTGTATTGGACTGTGAACTCATTTAGGATTTTCCGAAATTACGATTATTCAGCATTGGGACAACTTTACAGTTTTCCAGATTTTCTACCATCGTGGCAGGGAAAAACTTCCTGAGATGGCAATAGGAAGAAACCATGAGAGGAACCAGACTCAACAGGGAACCCATCCTCATTTGGGTGATAACGGATGACAGGGATTGATCTGCATCATACTGTGTGTTTTTGTACTGTGTGTGTCATTGTAAATTTTGATATCTGGTGCACTGCAGTGTCTATTTTTTTTATAATGCATGTGCGCTACTTTACCACTGTCTGTTTGTATCTGAGGAAATTCGTAACTCGAATGTGATAATTTTGGAAATAACCATAGCTATATTCAAGCTGAACTACAAACTACATTCAAGCTCAACATTAATTATT